>JAHLSL010000023.1:11004451-11121362 GCA_025920805.1 Petroica traversi
AAGGGAAGGGAAGGGAAGGGAAGGGAAGGGAAGGGAAGGGAAGGGAAAAATCACAAACATATTCCAAATTTAGCTAAAATTAGCAAGGCTATCCTTTTAATGCTGTGTTCCAGGATTCAAGGCTCTTCACTGCCATTCTTCTGTAACCCCAATTAATTAGGTATTGACTTGTTTTTACATTCAATTAAAGTATAATTAAATGGCAGTGGTCTGCCTCTGAAAAGCAGATGAAAAGGTTCTGGTAAGAATCTCTAGGTTAATCCAGCTGCTTAAAATGTGTGTTGTATTTGACCATTTGCCAAGATACTCTGTGAATACATGAGCCAGCTGGCACGGAGAGGGCTGGTGGGAACCTGTCAGCTGTTTAGGACAATGGCTGCAGCTTTTTTAACCAAATCAGGTTCTTAAAATACCTAAAAATGAGACACCCTAGCTTGGCAGCTCAGAAATTATGGCAGAAATTAAATCCTAAGATTTTTTTTTCTCTTAAAATAGGAGTTTTGACTCATGTTCTGTGAACCTCTGAACCAAGTCATTTATTTGGATTACTGTTAAATATCTGGCAAAAAGACCCAATGCATCAAAGCCTTATTTTTGCAATGATGGAGCCCAAGTTTGTTATTCTGACAAATACAAATATTCAGGAGGAAAAAGCTGTGTTAATTTGCTGAGTGAAGTTGCATCACCAGCTGCTATTTGAACCAGGCAGGAGTCCAGCCTTGGTCCTGCTTTCAGGGCATCCCCCCTCACTGCACAGGGCCTCAGAAGGATGCACGGGTGCTCATTCAGCCAAAGTGTGAGCCACAAGCACACCCTGCTACTCCCACACATCCTGCTGCTGGCTCTGGCCGAGCACAAGAATAATTGCTGATCAGCCCGAGTCAGAGCTGTGGAGCAAACTTTTAATGCACTGTTTCCCACTAAGTATTTTAGACAGAAAAATTAGCCAACAGCCCTGGCATCTAAAGAAACCTCTTGCACTCCCTGCGTTTTCACTGCAGGGTGAAATGAGATGATTACAGGCAGGAGTGATTTCTGGAGCAATGGCCAGGAAAGGCTCTCTGAAAGCTGGGCTTGGGAGGGTGCGTGTGGAGGCCGGGGTGTCTGTACGCCAGGTGTCAATATGAAACTTGCCATGCTAATAAGAGCCTTGCAACAGGCTGTTACTTTGATTTTTTCCACCTGGTGCTTGGTGCAGCAATATGTCTGCCTTACCCATGTGAGTTATCTGAGAAGCTGTCAAAAGGCAGGAAAGATATGGGAAGTTTTTAAAAACCTGGCCGAGCCTGCCTTCTCAACAGTAACACTTTATGACACTTTTATTTTCATCCCAAACTTCAGATGCTTTATTCTCCAGCCCCCAGAGATGCTCCGGCTGTGTGCTCTGTGAAGCATCCTGGTGCTCTGTCCAGGGGTTCTCCTCAGCTTCCAGGGTCCTGCACACAAGCACAGAATGGCTTTTCTGATCATGCAGAAGAGAAAAATATAATATGTAAATATCTCCCAAACCATTTGGAAAATGAGGAAAAGCATATCTCTGTAATACTCTTAAGAAACTTTTGTGTGCATATCTGAATCTCTCTATAACCACTGTTTCTGCTGAGCTGTGGCCTTTGGTGCTCCTAGTAAACAGGAAAACAGTGCAAATGTTAGGTAGGGAATTGACATGAAGAGGATAAAACTGAAGGCAAAAACGAAGTGAAGAAAAGCTGGCAAAAGCCAGAAATTTAATTTCAGCACCTTTTGCACTTGCAGAAGAACTCACATGTCTGCAATCCTGACTGCTCATTCAAATTTGACCATCAAGTGTGCGTAGAAAAAGGTTTTCCCCAGCTGTTCCAGCCTTTCTTTCTTTATTTCTATTGAGCAGCAGACCCACACACAGCATTACTACTGTGTGTGTCAGAGACTTTTCTGATGATGTAGGAGAGTTGCTCTTCTTTTCTTAATGGACAGAATTGTTTTCTTTCTATCAGTAGATAATTCCATTTCTTTATTCAGGACAGAGACTGGAAAATAGTCTGGGAAGGAGGAAGCAGTTTAATATTCCTTTTTTCATCCCATTATCCAAATCCACAACATTCGCTATATGCTGTATTCTGATTGTAGTGCTACTTTCTGGTTTCAACGATCCTCAGCAAAAGTTATTTGGGAGTCCCATTGGTGACATTTAGTTTTTTCCTAAGAGCACTATCAGCTGTCAGTGAGAGCACTTCTCATGGACAGAATTCCAAGCAGCCAGGCTTGACCAGGCCTGTGTGGGCACCTGGTGGCCTCCGAAGTTACCACAACTCAATTCAGCTCTTTTAACAGCCTCATATCTCTCACCTCCTGCATCCAGGAGCACAGTCCCATGCAGCTCCTGGCCATTCTCACCATCCCACACCACTCTGTCATGTCCGTATGCAAGACATATGGGCATGATGGGAAAATGAGGACATCTCTCTCTATTTGGCAAATGCCTTCAGGCTGCTAAGTGATAACATGATGACGATAAGAGGTCCCATCCGTGAAGGTTTGGTAACCTAGAAATTCAGGACTCTCTTGTGCACTTGAAATTGTGTGTCTGGGTCTCCAGGCCTCATCTCCTGCCTCTTCAGAAGGAATCAGAGTTCCAGGGGGACCCCAAGGCTTTCTCTGGAGTTAGTGTCCAGAGAGCTCTGGCTCAGGACAGCTGTGAGAGAATAGAACAGAGGCAGAGAAGGAGAGAAGACCAAAAAAAAAAAAAAAAAAAAAGCATTTAGTTACAGTTTCCACCAAACCTTGTTTATTTTTTTAAGCAAATTTCCCAAGAGACAGAAATACTTTTTTTTGAAGCCCAATTCATGCACGTCAGTTGAACTTGAGTTCAACTGATGTAATGATACAGAAAAAAACTTAAAATATATTAATACTGTGGGAAACATAACGCTTTCAGTTAAAGATATTCCTCAAATTAGAGTGCATTTTCAATGATTTATAATTCATGAAAGACACCAAATCAATTATATTCCACTTATATAATTTTTAAAAATATTTTTTATGACAGCAATGTCAAGCCAAATGAAAAGCAAAGGAAAAAACAGGGAGCAAAAATCCCCCCTGCTCCGATAACTGGAAAAAATAATGTAAGACAGAGGAGAGAGGAGTAGCTCAAATATCTGATGAAAGAGCTAGAGGATGTAGAAAAGGTTAATGGCAAAAATAGTAAGGTGTAATATAGATAAGGTGGGAGTAAAGCCATAACAGATTTATTTCCGCTCTGTCTCCAGTGCTGTGTTTGTTGTGGTGTCCCAGGGAGATCAGCCCATTCTCTCAGTGCCCTGTGCTCCTGGGGGCTGGGACTTGGCTGCTGAGCTCCATCTCGAGGTGATTCAGGGGCTGGTTTGAGGGCATGGCTCTTACCAAGACCTCCTTCCCAAAACCAGTCATTCACTCCAGACTGGCCACCACCATGAAAGTTATTTACAGTGTGGTTACAGGAGAACATTCCTTCTAGCTCCAAGTCTTAGAAGTTGAGTGAAGCCCACAAAACTTGAATAGTCAGGGGCTGACCTCACAGGGAGCCAAGAGGGGAAAATACTCAGAGTCGCTGCAGTAATGAATGGACAGCCATTAATTTAAAACAAACCACATTGTTTCTTTTGCTCAGCATAGGTAATGAAACAATGAAAGGAACCCACAAGCTTTCAAAAGGGCAGCATTAGATGGATTTCCACTGTCACAAGATCAAAGCAAGCGGCTTTGTTAGTTTTAGTTAGACAGTATCAGACAAGGAAACCCTCCACCAGCCTAGCAGAACTAAGTCAGTCCCTCAGTCCACCTCCCCCTGCCTCCTCTAGCTCATTCAGACAAAAACACACACCCACAGGGACTGCATTTGCATCCTCTTCCTCTCTTGATCCATCATCTTATCCCTCAGGCAGGGTAAACTCTGTGACACCTTTTTCCTTTTTTCTTTTCTTTTTTTTTTTCCCCCCAGAAATCAGCACTTTTCCTTCCTCATTTAATCTATGTAGAAAGAAGCAGTAGTGAATTTTCTGCTAATCTCTGCCCCCCCACACTTCATGATTCATTCAGGCACCATCTGAAATCTGTGTTTCTGGAAGCATCTATAGCTTGCACTCTTTCTAGCTTCAGCTTAGATTTATATCTGCTGGTCATTATTCTACAATAGTAGGCCATGAAAAATTTTTTTTTGAAAAAACTCAGAGCCTGCTTTCTTACAGTGAAAGTCCTTTGGCAATTTGCATCTGAAGCACACACAAAATGAGTGATACACAATTAATGAATTATTCTCAATTTTGACAGTCAGGCTCTGCCACACTGTCAATTTCCCATGTACTCTAATTTCCCATGTTCCCTAAGCTCTCAAAATGCTTCACACTTTCAGGTTTCAAGCAGTAAAACAAAAGCACTGGCCAAACAGTCCAAAGACTGTTATGGAAACAGATGATTTACACGGGGCTTGGATCTGCCCAAGGCTCGTCTTAGATTCCTTGTAATATAGCCACTTTGGTTTTCTTCTCATCTTCCACCTTCATCTCTTCAGATTATCTTCCTTTCTGACTTTTTCTGCTCTTTTGTCTCTGAAGTCCCATCCCGTTCATTTGCACATATTCCATTAAAAGTCCCGTGGCACATGGCTTTGTGTGTTGAGGCAGAGGAGACACTCAGTGTGTGAATCAGAAACTTTGTAGGTCACAATGTCCCCATAATGCAGTCACAGGGTGGTGGGATTTGGTCACTGCCTCATAATATGCATTTGAAGAATAACCTTAAACCTGAGGGACATCACCCTCACAAGGACTCAAGAGACAATCCTTCACTTCCCAGGAACATGAAGCATAGAATGGGAATAAAGAAAGGGAACACTTGTCAGCAACTATTATGAACATTACATGATGTTCTCAAAAGAGTAGAAGAAACACAAAGAAACAAATTTTAAGTAAATTTTAAGGCCAAGAAGATTAATGCATGCTTTTATCATCATTTTACAGAACAATTCATTTTGAAGCCCTTAGGTTCCCTCCACCTTAATTTTTTCCTACACTAGACAAACACAAACTGCAAATGCTGAGTCAATGCAAGTCTGAGCCTCACTGGGCTCACTGGCCGGAGCCCAGAAGACAAAATGAAACAGCACCTTGTCAAGTACTCAGTTGGAATCCTTCCAGGATATCACTTGGTTAATGCAGTTAAAACTAAACCAGGCTGCCAGAAAAGATGGACATTTGCAGTCAAATCTCTCTGCTGTGATGGAACTTTTAAAGGTAAGGAGAAATTAAAGATGTACAATGCATTTCACATGGGTATGGAGGGCAATCTGAAAAGCACTGTGTTTCAGACTTCAAAGAGGAAGCAGTTATTTACCTGGAATGAAAGATACAAAGAGAGGACAGGGAAGTGCAGGGGTCCAGAAACTGTCCATGTTGCTGCAGCCTTTTAGTTGATCATGAACATTTGGTATGAAGCTCTGACATGGCACTGTAAAGAGTACTGAGATTACTGCTATACCACAACACATGACCAACTTAATCCAAGAGAAATAATAAGCATTAAGTTTTTGTTGAAAATGCATGTTAATCTGCCCAGTTTAGTGTCCTGAAAACTAAATTGGAGAATAATTTATTTATTTGAAAATAGCTAAAAAACTACTGTTCTTCAACCCAGAAACTGAAGAGTACTGAGTGGGAAGTGTAGACAGTGTGGCATTGCCTGCTGCAGTGAGGAGGGTTGCTGGTTTGCTTCTTTGTTTATTTCTGCAGTTGTGTTCCTTTTCTTTAACAGGGATCTCTATAAGAATGGATTGCATGCTCACATGCATTGCCTGGGAAGGTGCTGCCAATTCCCAGAATGAATTTACAGTTACTGTAGAAAATGTAACATCTGCCACACGTGGATCCATTAAGCCAGTCCCTTCAAAACCAGTGCTGCCAGATGAATGCATTTTATGATTATAAAGCGGAAGAGCAAGCTATTTTACGTGGCCACTAATTGTCAGTGGTTTCCTTATGTTTCCCAGACATTCTCAAAGATAGTGGGAAATGGTTTCTTCACATATGGATGTCTGAGTTTTTCATTCACGGTTCCTTTCACTGTGGAAAGAACAATCATTATCTTGAAAAACTTCACGAACTGCAACTTTGTAAAGACTACTCAAAGAAATTTTATAAACCATTCTATTTTTTGTATTTTCTTCACTAATTTCACAGTAATTCAAAATTTTGTAGACCATTTAAAAAGCAGTATGCATAGCATTCATACTATAGGTATAGATATATACTATCATAGCTATAGGTAACATTTTGAAATAAAATGTTTTTTCAAGCATGTAAATGGATTTCTTTTTCCTTTAAAATTTCAAGATTAAACATATAGATCATTAAAAACTGTAAAAAAACTTAGCTGCTATTGAATATCACAGACATTTCCCACACATTGCTTCTGTATTGATGAATTGCCATTTTCAGATAAAGAATGCTTAGCTTCAGAATTCCCAGTCATCTTTAGACTAAATTTATCATATCATTGCACCACTGTCAGGAGAACTGTTCAAGATGCTCAGCTGCCAGCATCATTCTGTCCCAAGGTGCCATATAAGGACAATTCATTTTCACTTATTCTCCACCTTGCAAATCTCTTTGTAATCACATTGACGTCTCTGCAGAGGATGAGAGGGATCTCTTGGGACTTCCAAGAACCATGCAGATGGCCTTAAGTTAAGGGCAGAAAAAGTGAACAGCAAGCACTGAATCAGGTTTTCTTGTATCTTGCAAGCAGCCTGTTTTAAAGGAGGTTATGCCATGGCATATACAGAGAGAGGGACTGTGGGAAGGTACAAAAAGATCAAACAAGGTCACTGATACCATCATCCGCTACACCTCCAACATCCCCATGAAGTGGGTGAGTTGCTGTACAGTTATATCAGTAGAGACACCCAAACCCTATGCTGAGAAATCTGTGCCGAAATGCTAGCCCTGCAAAAAGCCCATTCCAGAGTGCAACAGTTTCCAGGGGCCTCATGATCTCTCCTCTTTTCCTCCTTCCCTCTGCCTTTCTCCTAAAACCTCAGCAACCTCAACTTCTGAGTAAGAGGTGCTGCAGTGGAGTAAGCCAGAACCATGAGCTGGGAAGCCAGAAAAGGCTTGATGGGCTGAAGTTTGAATGTTGAACCACAGTCTCTCACTCTGATCTGCCTGCCCTACTCTGGCCATGTGCTTGAGTGTGTTGCTGTACCACAAGGCTGCTCTGTCAGTCTGACTGCTGCAACTCATCCTCTGCAGGTTCTGTCAAGCGTGACTGAGGCCACAGTGCTCACTGACAAGAAAGGCATGAGACTCCAGTGAGCTTTGATTTGAAACTCTGTGAGAAGCAGGGGGGCTGAGCTGACATGCTGGATTGCCCAGAGGAGGTGTGCCTGGACTTGCCTAAACATCAGTATCTTCCTGACTGTCACTACAACCCATCAAAGAAGGTTCGAAAGTCTGAAGTCTCAGCATTCAGCAAGTTGGGATGAGGTCTTCCCACAAAGCAGCGATTTAAACAGTGTAAGTGCTGTGTTGAAAGAGCTTAACACCTGAGAGGAAACCAAATTTGGTCCAGTTTTACAGACAGAAAAGGAAATGTGTTTTCAGCAAGCTTGCTCTATGTTTTTCTTCCCCTTTCAGCTTCATTTCTGTGCTGCTTCAGTCTCAGGCAATTGTAGCTCATTTGTTACCAGCTGATTTCCCCTGTATTGCTGGCAAGATCTGCATCATCTTGGTAATGAGTGATGGAGAAAAGTGGCAGAGGAGCTTTGGCTCACTGCTTCAGTCTGCACTGACTGCCCAGCTCATCTCATGACCTCCTGCAGGTCATGAGGTGTAGAAGTGATGGAGCTCTCTGTCCCTATATGTTGTATGTGCTCTACTCATACACACTAGGAGAACTGACCTGAAACAGCAGTACTTCGTGCTAAGCCTTCTCACCTTCCTCCCTGCCTATGGCCAGGCAGCCTTCCTGCCCCCTTTCTTCACTTCTTCCCAGCTCATCCTCCCTGCCACATCTTTATAGACTTCCTGGGTCAGTAGTCTGTCTTATTTCTTTCTCTTTCCTGCAAAACCATGTTTTTCTACCTCTTACTGAGCTAAGTTATTTCTGCATCAAAGCCTGGACTCAGCAAAACTTTTTTTTTTTTTTTTTTGCAAAAGTTTATATTAAATACAGCCTGTCCAAACACAATCTCTTCTTATTGAGGCTAATAAAAAAAGCCATGTCCAACACTTGTGGGCCAAGCCATTTTAAATGTGGAACAACCCCCAAAAGAAGTTAAGAAAGCATTCCAGAAGGGAAGGGTAGAATGTTTTGACACATCATGCATTCTGCTCCTACCGATCAGTCATCCAGGGGAAAAACTCTGCAACTGTATATAGCAAAACAGACAAAACTCCTGAACATGTGGCTTGTTGGGGTGATTGTTTGAGGCATAGAGATTAAACTGGGGATCCTGCCTGGAAGACAAGTTTGAGTCCAACTATGTAACAGCTACTGCTGTTTCATAAAACTGTAAGTTTTGGCTACAGTTGGAGGAGAGAGACTAAATGGATCTCCACGTGGAGTAGCTAAGAAAACATGTGTTTTTATTTTCAAAGAACAGCTGAGATTGGGTCAGCTGGTTGTGATAAAGCAGATTTCACTGTTTCTGAACTGATATATAGGGAAGGATTATAGGGTGTTCCAAAAGTCAGTGGAAAAATAACTTAGCAATTCTGAGTTCCTTTGGTATTTGTTGCAATAATATTTGTCACTGGAAATTTATTTGGTACAAAATATAAATGTTAGCTATCATGGTTCCTTTGATATTCAGCATTGTAAAATTAATGTGCTGGGGTTTTTTTTTGCACAGTAAGCTGCACTGCTTTTGAGAAGTGAGAACACCATGAAACAGAAGGATTAAGAGCTCACTGGGGGCACATCAAGTTTTGTACCATCACAGTTATATCTCTTCAGGCTATCATGACTATATTAATATATTATAGCATGGGAAGGCTGTCAGAGTGAGCTCAGAAGGAACCCAGCCCACTCTTTCCAGATTGTTCCAAAGCTAATTTATAGCTCAAACCTCAGGAGCTTGTTGTTCTTTGATAATGCTTGTGATAATGTTTAGGTTATGTTCTAGAGTAATAGTCACTTTGAGGGGAAAAAAATTGCTTTCTTGACCTGGGGTAAATCCGTTTTATTACCCCATAGTTACCCCTTTAAATTGTATCCTACTCTCTCTCCTGTTTTCTTCTTAAGTTCTCTCTCTCCTACTTCTTTTCCCTCCACTATTGTCCTCTTTGTACACTAGATTCCTGAACAATAACCCACTTTTCAGAGCAGTAGCCTAGAAATCAGAGATGTCTACTGGGATATAAAATGAATGCACGGAGGTACTGCCACTTAAAAATTTCAGGAATTCCTTCTCTAGTGCAGCTTTCTAAAAGCACTGCCTACTTGTGCTTTCTAGTCCACAGGTGAAACCTCCATTGCCACTGGCACCACATAAGACTGCAGCTTGATTTCATGCCACATCTTCTAAGAATTGCTTAGAATTTTTTTTTCCTCTAAACGGGGAACAGTACCTTTATAGTGTTAACCTCCTGTTTTACCTCTGCCTCTGCTTTCCAGCATCTCTGTGATGGAATCTTGTCCTTGTGAACCAGCAGGCTGAACGTGTTTCTCTGCAGTACAGGATCTTGCTTTCCTCTTTCTTAGGCATGTAGCTTTTATTGTTTTAATCCATAAAGAGGGAAGTTCAGGGTATTTATTCAGGACTTATCTCTAGGTACAGTCATGGGTCTTCCCTCTTTCTTTTTGCATTCCTTCTGTGCATGCCATTGTGAGCCAGTGAGTCTCCACCAAGGTGCAAAGGCTCTGAATAGAAAGGCGAGCCTCTGAAAAAGGATATGAAATGCCTCATTTGCCTCTTACTCATCACAATCTATCTTTTCTCTACTGGTATAGAATCATCAGGAAGGTGACACCAAAGCACAAAAGACAATCTTAAAGCACATCAAGGCAATAAGCAGATAAGTGACAGTGACAGAGCCTTTTTGACAGTGGAATTCTGATCTGGAAGAAACATCCCAATGTCTGAAATTATGGAAGGCTGATTCTGCATGAAGCATCATACATCCCCATGATTAGACCCATGAAAGACTGGGCAGTCTAAGTCTCTCTATCAAGGAGTAAGAAACAAAAATCTGAGAGCACCAGAGAAAATAGCAGGTAAACTTTTAAACCCAATGCAAACTAAAAACCTCAGAAAATGTAATTGTATGCCATCCTAATAAAGTGCCAAATTGTGACTTTACAAATGAGGCTCTATTCACCCAGAGGCATTAGTTTTCAAACTGAAGAAAAGAAAAGGAGAAAAAAATTCAGAGGTAATAATCTTTGTTGCTTTATCAGTGAAATCCAGGTGAAGAACTCACTGTTTGTAGTAGTTAAATATTTGGATTTTACATGAGCTACAGGAAATGAAACAAGTCCCCTGAAGAGATTAACTATCCATTTTCTAGGGTTGATGAGTTGACAGCTCCTCAGTGTTTCCCAGATCAGGTTAGAGGCAGTACAATAGTACCTTATTGAGGAGGAAGTACCACGAGCTAATGAGAGAAAATTGAAAAGTTGCTATAGTGTGTCACAAAGAAGGATTCTGTTAGACATTTCTCTTAATATAAACAAATGCACCTGCAATCTACCCAGGAATTCAAGCAAAATTCCCCCTCCTCCTCAGCTTTCTTCATAGCATGTTTTGGTCTAAAAAGGTGTGTTTATGGGAATTGAAGAATGAGGATTGTTTTTAATATAGCCACAGTTCAATTTTTAAAAGAAAAAATACAAGTCAATGTATGAGAGAAGTAAAATGTGACTTACATTATTTCCTTAAAATATTACCCTAAGAAGGTATGTTTCCTTAGAAATTAAAATAAACTTGAGAACAAAGGCCTTGCAATTTCAGTAGTATCCAGGCATGTAAATTGATCTACTGCTCTTTGATTTGAGCCACCCTTTAAGTTATGGTGTAATGCAGAGTGGAAAGCAGTTTACAATACCACGGCTTCAGTGGGTAGAAAGGTACAATGAAGATTCCCAAAAATGTTATTCTGAACTCCCAGAAAATGAGTACCATAAGTAAGCCTTAGCTTATGAAACTGTATTTAAAGACTTACTGCTGCCTCTATGCATTTATTTGTGAGGAGATAAGGAAAAACAATTTCCAAGATCATAGTAGTTGTATTTGTAATCTGAACATTTGTGTTTTCCTTGCTTACGATGCTGACTCTGTAGCTGATGGTCAACAGGCAGCCCCAAAGTCAGGCAGTGATTTAATGCACAAATGTGAATCAGTTGTAGCCTTTCCTAATGCTTTTTCCTTTCCTTGCTTGTCAACAGTGCAGCAGCAAGAAACAACAAAACTGTGCTTGTTTTGTTAGGTGCTCGTATCTCCAAACTTGGAAGATGTAAAAAAATTCTCAAGTGATTCATCTCAAGAGAAGAAATCAGCAAGAGGAAGAAAGTCAGAATCTCACTCTCTCCAGAAAATTTCTACCCACACTAATTCTCAATCCAATATGGTGCTTGTGAGTTTGGAGGAAATTTGCCTAAACCTGAAATAATTCATGGCTCCACTAACTTTCCCAAACTTTCTTATTTTGCAAATAGCTTCTCATTTTGGGTCCCAGCCCAGCTGTGATCAGCAGCTAAGCTGGTCTTCAGTGTTACATGGACTTTCTGCAACAAGGAACGCCTCACAACCAAAACCAAACTGTGAATGGAAGCTGTGAGGGAGTTAAAACAGTGGCAACAGCAGCACTTGCTTGTATAATATCTTCCTGCAGGCAACCACGTTGGCTACACAAATGGAAGGCAATAATAAAAGAGCACAGTGATGTACCACTGATGTTTTGGGGGCTGGCAGGCTAATACCCTTGCTCAGCATTTGCTGTTCATTGTGTAGGACATGTGCCATATAAGCATCTTTGAACCAAATGGGACATTCAAGTATATCAGGGAAGGGCTTTCCCAGCCTCCTTCCAGTCGTAGTGAAAACTGCACCACTTTCCACTACCCAGCACTCACTGGCCACAATGTGGGAGAAATCACTCCGATATTTATGTAGGGGAGAAAAGTATGAACACAAGCTCTTCAGCCACAGGGACACAGCTGAATGCAAACTTCCAAAATGCTTCCTATGTTGGCCTTTTGCCTTCTGTGATATCCGTCTCCCATAGCAGGTGGGGAATCCAGTGAATGTTGGCATGACTTCCTCGGTCATGCCTGGCTTCAGTGCAGTTATAGCTTATATATAAATCATTTAAGTGATTTTTCTCTGAATATGTTTCTGAGACATGTGCCACATGTCACAGCAAATTACATTGGTGTGAAGGAGGCTTCAAAACAGAGTTCCTTAAATGTTATGGCACTGCTCCAATTTTACTTCATTAAGTTATTGCAGTATAAAACACAAATAAGGCAGTCCTTCTGAGGTCTATAATTGCTCCACAGTTGAGCAGTGACCTGCCCAGCTACAGTGCAGTGACCATCAAAAAGATCCTTAAGTGTTATTCAGGCTTGATTTTCATGTTCAACACATTTCTGTTTCAAATTCAGTGTTGCTAAATGTGTAGGATGATTCCTTTTTGAAAATGAGAAAATATGTACAAACTTGTTCAAAGAAATGTGAGGATTAAAACCAAATATTGTCATTTCAATGACACCTTTTTTAAACACCTTTTTTAACAGAGCAGAAAAGGTTTTAAATTACAGATGATATAACAGATTAAAAATGCATTTTTTGTAAGCAATTTATAATAGACTCACTGCTA
The DNA here is from genome assembly GCA_025920805.1 of Petroica traversi. Classification (NCBI taxonomy): domain Eukaryota; kingdom Metazoa; phylum Chordata; class Aves; order Passeriformes; family Petroicidae; genus Petroica; species Petroica traversi. The sequence goes on from JAHLSL010000023.1 coordinate 11,017,285, forward strand.
AAGTTAAGGTTTGCTAGATATGTTTACTATAGAAATTTGAATATATTTTTCTTCATCATCTGGCTATGAAGTCAAAGTCACTAGCCAAAATCCAGGCCCTGAGGGATACAGGGCTGAGATGTACCCTGCAGATTTGTGCAGATTTGTGCCTTTAACTTTTTGTAAGCTCCCTTTCTGGTGCCAAAGTATGCATACATTCAAAATTCAGAGTAAGAAATTTCAGTTTTACACAGAGTGGCACTGATTCAGCAAAATATGTACCTGCGTGTTTAAACCTCAGTGGCCTAATTGGGGTTTAATGAACCAAAGCCAGACCAGCTAATCCCAGTGAACCGGGCCACTGGAGCATCTACTATAGGTCATTATCCAGCTTTTCTTCTTTACAGATTATGTGCAGATATTTTCTCTGAACACTCTTGGCTAACTCATGAATGGCATCCAGTGGCTGCAGAGGGGAATATTAATGGGAGAGGGATCTGATCCATCAGCAGGCACCTAGATTTTCTGTGTTTTTTGAAGCAGCCTTCCTGATTTTGTAGCTTTTTCCTATTTCAATTGTAACGCACCCAAAACCTTAAGGGCTAAAAGAGATGAAAACAGTTGGAAGCTGCTTCTGAAAATTTGGCTCTAAACCTATATCTCCTTGTGATTTCTCCACCAGGGAAGCAGGAGAACATTTAGGTTCAGTACTTAAGGGCAGAACCGCTGTAGTGATAAATCAGATACTGATCTGCTGGTATGAGGTAAGCCCAATTACAACAGCAATGGAGCTGCCTCCCACTGGTGGCTTTAGGTCAACATTTTGGGCTAATCACCTTAGCTGGGTAAGTGCTCATAAATCAAGAGCTGCCTGAAAATTGTCTGTTTTTCTCTTCATGCAGCTGAGATGCTCAGGGCAGCCTGTCTGCTCTTCAGAGGAGCCTCCCACTGCAGAGTGGGAAGTGCTATGGGACTTCTCACGGGCAAAAGAGCACAAGGTAGCAGCTGAAACAATACTTTTAAAAGGAGGCCATGGAAAACTGCATTGGTTCTCATCTAACTGTAGCTGGACCCTGTAGCCAGGGGTTCTACCTCATCATTCCCTCACAGGACAGTGAAAGGGCTCTCTGCAGACAGAGAAAAGAAGGGAAGGACTGATGCTTTAGGAAGACCCTTCACACCCTCCTTCCATATGGCTCTCTACAAGCAGATTAGTGCAGTCCAATCAACTGTTCTCTTCCCCAGCTTCCCCACCACAATGACCATTGTGATGGTGGCCCCAAAACTGGTGGGGAGAGGGGAAGCCCTGCATTCTTGCAGAGACACTAGTGACAGTCCCAGGAGATGTCCTGAAACAAGAATCATTTCAGTCCTTCCTTTGTCTCCAGTAGCAAGTGACGGGACTAAAGCAAAAAGCCTCAAGTTGCATCAGGAGTGGTTTAGATTTAGATATTATGGAATATTTCTTCACAGAAAGGGTTATCATCAGAACAGGATGACCAGAGAAGTGTTGAAGTGACCATTCTTTGTGGTATTCAATAGAAATGCAGATGTGACACTTAGGGACATGGTTTAGTGTTGGGCTGCTAGGTGTATGGTCAGACTCAATGATCTTAAGGACCTTTTCCAACCTAAGTGTTTCTGTAATTCTATCCACTGCACTGGGGACTCACCTCATCAGCTCCTGTAAGAGGAACAAGAAACACAAGAGGTAATTGTACTGGTTTTTGCAAAGATTTGTTTTCTTTTCAGGCATATGTGAACACAGTCCACAAAATAGAGGTTATGAATAGGCAGAATATATGGGAAGTAGTATAACGTGGTTTACACATATTTTAAATCCTGTAGTTTGACCCTGATTGAAGCAGTGTACAAAAGAGAAGGCAACAGGGATGCAGAGCAGTTTTTGGAGAATAAGCATTTTCTGCTTCATTAAGGGAAACTGTGGATCTCTGATCTCTAAAATAAGCCAGTATTAAGGAGTCCGAGCAAGTGACTGTAATTCACTATTTTTAACTGCGCAGGAACTGGGACACCCAGCAAAGAGGTTCAAACCAGGTTCAAAACAGAAAAAAGAGACTTCTTTCTAACACACAGCATAATTCAGCCCAAGCGTTCATTGCCATAGGATACTGCAGAGGCCAAAAGCATAAACGGATACAAAAAAAAGATTAGTCAAATTTATGGAATATAGGTCCATTGGTGACTATTAAAAACAATGGACCAGATGCAATGTCTGGCATTAGGAAGTCCCTAAACTGTTGACTGCCAGGATCTGGGGATTATAGAAGAGGAAGGAATGCTCCATACAAGCCTTATTTCTTTTCTTTTCCAAAGAATCTGCCACTGGCCACTGATGAAGACAGACATTGGGCTAAACAGATGTGTGCTCACAGCTCACAACAGTTCCCATATTTCTCCCAGAACAGGGAACTGGAGTTGCCTCATTTCAAGCTTCTATTTGCTTTCAAGTAAGCTCTTAAGCCACACTCAACTCACAAGTATCTGACTACCTGCCAGTCAAGCATTTAGCAACAGCATTAACATCTGTCACTAACACTTGGACTTTCTTTGGTGAAATGTTTTGGAATGCTTTCAAATTTTTTTTCTTGTTAACCCCAGAGACTTTTTTTTCTTGCTCTAGATATCAGCTGTCCCCTTGTCTCTGGCAGAAAACTCTTTCTACCATATTTTCATGATCTCCTGCAAGCTGCAGTTTCCTCACTCATATGTTGTCTATTGTCAGAGCTCCACATTTTCTGTTATGATTGAAAAAAGCTGCTCCAAACTTCTAGTGATCTGAATTCACTTTAAAATTAAAAATATTTTGAGCTGCTCTTAGCTTGACTTCTTCAAAGCTTAAAATAAACTACACTTTGTCTGAGCTGGTACAACTTGGTACAGCCCTGCTTGTCTGCTGTGCTCCTTGCATTCGTGTCCATGGAAATCTGGCTTAGGTCTGCCACATCAGGGTAGGTGGCTCCGAGTATGTCCCACAGACAGATCTGCTAAGGGATTCAGTACAAGCGTTTTCAGTTTATATTGAGATGAAAGCATCAAGATCCATTCTGCCTCAGTCCAAGCCCCAAAACCTAGCTGTTAGTTCAGAGAGAACTGATTTTCAGTGCATCTATTCTCAGTTCTGATCCTTCCAGAAACGCACACATGGCAGACAATCTGAGGCTTCCTCAACAGCATTAACATATTAAATATTAAATTACATTAAATATGTTAATTTATATATATTAAATATATATAAAATTCCATGACTTCATACCAATTCTACTTTTAACAGTTGTAGAACACAGAGAGCCCATAACAACAATCTCTAATACGTCAGAATTTCTCCTAGTTAGCAGAGAAATCCAACAAAATAAAATGTATTTCCAGCACAGGCCAGAGTATGTTCTTCCAGAGATACCTCCATTCACCTCAGTGTGTAAGCCACGGTGAAGATCATTTAGTAAATCCTCCAGATGAAGAGAAATGTGTCTTTGAAAGGCTCCACCGTTCAGGTGCTGTGTTTGAGGGTATTCTTGCAGCTGTTGCAGATAGAAAATGAAGTGTGAAACCTCTGTGTGAAGCTTTCAGCCCTGGAGGAAAAGCTACATGGAAACAATAGTCCTCAAGCCAGTGAGCAATATTGATACTAAGGGGAATGGTGATTAGAACAGGCTATCTCAGGCTAATTAACTCAGGTCCAACGTGTGCTAAACCTGGCTCCAGAGTTAAATCATCCACCTGGAGATCAGGTAGTTCTCCCCAGTGCTTCCCTGCATGAACAAGGCCAGTGCTGCTCAGCTGTGGGCTTTGAAAACGCTGCCCAAGCTGTGGCAGAAACTCTGTTCAAAACACCACTGTGGGACATTTGTAGCTCGAGACACTGCAGTGAAAGGAGTTGTAGCATTAACAATCTTGAAAGCAGAATGACAGAGTCAGCAAAGGAGGCCAATTTATCACACACTTTCCAGGCACCTTCAGAAGGACCAATGGCCCCTCAGGAGGTTACAGCTTCTCTCCACTGATGTGGAGAGCCTGAGGGTGAGGTTGGAAATCTAACATATGGATGATACAGCTGGTAAAACAGATGTAATCCTAACAGCTTAACCCCATTCCCAGTGATGTTAACTGGAGTTACTCAGCTGCTCTCAGTGAAATCCAGATTGGGCATGTGCCTATTATTTAGTTTATCTCCAACTAAATCCACCAATCTTTCTTTTCTCCCCCAAGAAATGAAACTGAGTTAATAAAACAATACAACTCATTGTTCATAGAGTACTAACAATGTGCCCTGCTTGGCTACTGTACAGAATGAGGCTAAGCCTAACTTTTCCAAGAAGCTGTGCTGGCAGCACTTATGCTGTTTACATAAAAAAATAAATAAATAATTTTAATGCCCCCAATGGTAAGCTGAAAAAACAACAATCTCTGCCAAGCAAAAGAAAGATGAAGTTGATGTAGGAAAATAAGTCAGGGACATTTAAGAGAACATAACAAGTAACAGAAAATACATAAATGAAAAAGTAACTCAAAACATATGGTAGCAGAAAGACATTATGTGTGTAACCACGGGGGTGTTTAATTATCTTTTATTATCTTTTATTATTATCTTCTACTATGTACATATTACAGGTATGCATAAATTCTAAGTCTTCATCATTTGCTGTTGAACCAGATTTGCAGTAATTGTATCTATTTGTGTTCAACAAACTGTAAATGACAGAGACAGGAGCTTTGAATAATCTGTTTTCACACTTCAGATATTTCTTCTGATTTTCTCTGTTAGTACTTTTCTATTTCTGCAGAAGAAGTAATCTCTCACAACACACAGTAGTACTTCTGACACCACTGCTGAGTGCATTATGTAATGACCCACAAATGCCTTCCAAATAAAGTGTATTGCAGTTGCTGTTAGATGAATATGTGTTCCTCTGAAGAACCCGGTGTCAGAGGCAAAGGAAGGGAATGTAGCAGATCCAGGTTATACCCATGCTAAAACTACAGGGCATTGGATTTTTAAGTCAGATCAGAAGTGTGCTTTCAAAGCAGAACTCCCAATCATCCCTATTTACTGCATTTTGGCCTGCCTGACACAGTGCCGCTGCTCTTGGGTCTATGGGATCAGATTAACACTATTCCAAAGTATGTCACCTTAGAAGACATATATATATAGTAGTCTGAACACCAAGTTCAATGGGGATTGTCCCATGGCATTGGTTACAAACATAAACACTACCTTTCTATACTAAAAAGGGGGGGGGGGGGCCGCCCAATGGTTAGTGTTATATTTTTGTTTAGCTCCAGGGAAGTCATACCTAATCTCTGCCCTAAGATATAAATATATACCTGTTCCAGGAAGAAATCCTGGACAGGTAAGTGTGGTTTGATCTTACCTGAACAAAATCAGGTGTGTTGCAAGACAGTCATTACGCAACTACTGTAATCTGGAGCTTTTCTGAGCACTACATCTCAAACTTATTTTTCACTTAACATGGTGAACCGCTCCTTATGGTGTACCATCTTCCATTTTCAGTAACTGGAAAATACATGTGTGCTTCAGACCTGGACTGCTGTCATGTCACGATGCCATGCAGTAAAGTGATTATATCAGCAACTCCCCTTACTTATGGGAATGGTTTCAATTTTTGTATCGCTGCTGGCAGCATTTGCCATGCTTTAATTTCCTTGGCAGTGGGCAAGTGCAGCACAGGTGAGCTCAGTGCAGTAGCTGAGCCTCCCCTACTGCCAGGAGAAGTCTCTGCTCAGTGGAGCACGCCCTTCTCCACACCATGGCATGGCTGTGGTTCCAGCATTTTGGCTCCCAAAAGCATGTCTGGTGCTTTCCTTCTGCAAAACAAACAGTAAGTCCTGAACCGTCTCTGGAAGCAATTAAAAGAGCAGATAAGTGGGAGTGATGGCAATAATTTACCTGGTCTTGTGAGTGTCTTGATTATACTACAAGTCAAGGCATAGCCCAGAGTGGAAGACCTGCACGTGTGTATGGTAAAGTTTCTGGGAAATAACTGGAGGAGCTACTGACGTAAAATTAGCAGATTTGGCTCTACCCTCACTGCAATAAAGTGTCCCTCTTGGCTAATGTTCACTTTGCACGGTTTAGAGGATGAGCCCTTGATTTTCAGCTCTTGTAGCATCACAGAATAATGGCTGTCCTTCCATGCAAGGAGTAGGATGTTATATTTCTGTATCTTGGAAATTCTTGCATTTGTTTTGTCAACAAGTGAAGAAAGAAAATAAAAGATATTTTGATTCACAGATATATTTATTTTCACTAAACAAGAATATATGTCTTCTTATATCAGTCTCTTATCAAACAAGTTCCTGTCATTGCAGGTATGCACTAAAGGAAAAAATGTGTTCAGACAAATCTGCATCGAAAGGTTAACAAGATATAAATGATCTTAGGAGAGGTATTCTTCCCCACTGCTACAGAGATTGGCATGAACTAAAGCAGTTTCTCCCTTTGAAGCACTGCCAGCATAAATAACTCAGAGTAAGAATTTTGGTTTTCATAACAAATGCTGAAATGCAAGAGAACTATGCATTGATGAATACACTGTATGGCTCAGTGGGACTAGACAACTCAGGTAGAGTTTAGCTACAGTGTAAACAAAATATCTTCCAATTTTTTTTTTCATGTAAAAGGTGTCAATTATGTAAAATGATTCCATGATAATAACAATAGAATTCAAAGGCAGATTTATGTCTTTCAAACCCATCCAGATTTTATACTTCCTCAGCTTTAGAAAGGAAAGGTCTCACCTGCAAAAACAATTGTGGGAGCCCAGCTTTTCTCAGCAACCATCTGCACAGATTGTTCATTCTCCTGTCTCCTGTTTGTTCTGATCTATCTCTGACTTCCACCTGAGTACCTTTGAAACAATTTTCCTCATTTCTTTTTTACTTGGAGAGAGCAGAGAGAGATAAATCAGGAAACGGTTTGACTTTGCTAGCCTCCCAGAGATACCAAACACTAATGTGAAAGTAGTTTTACAAATTCCCAGAGAAAAAAATAAGACCCACCTTAATTTTGGCCCAGGTGTGGGCTGGAATGTACTCGAGATATCTTATAGATGTCAGGAGAAGGTTCTGGTTGCAAATTTGTCCCTCCTAACTTAATCTGTTCAAATTGAAGATTGAAGTAAATGGAAAAAATGGGTACCTCCAAAGGAGCATTCACCCCATGTATCCCTTAGACACCTGTCTTAAGATGAATTACACCCTGAAGGCTGTAATTCTATGTTCACTGCCTGCAGCAGGGATCCCAGTTTATATGACCAGAGAACCAACCAGTAGGTGACTTACATTTTGGTGATATAAGGAATCCAACCAAGTGATGACCCTGAAATACTCACACAGAGCTCTGTGCTCTTCCTTTGTTCTCACCTTCCATCTCAGCCAAGCACAATGTTGGGGAGCTGAGGAGCTGTATCAGACCTTCTCCAACACCTGCAGTATATTAGAGAGCAGCTCTTTCTTTAGTGAGGGTGACTGGTGTCCACCACCACACTGGTCAGAGGACACCAGCAGAGGCAGCTTTGTGCTGCTGTGATCATATGAGTAACACACATGTATGCTCACTTACAGACTGATACAGAGGCATTCAGGTCTGTGTCATCTTTAGTGGTCTGGTCCACGTGAAAGGCCCCACGTGGGGCTGGGGCTGCAGGGTTGCTAAGGGCTGTTTACAGATGTCGCCTCTGTGGGTGCTCATGAAACAAGGAAATGTCCAAAGATTTTTTGTTCTTTTCATCCACACAATGACCAGTCAAAAGGTACACAGCTTTATTCATCCTCTTCAGAGATGTCTTTGCAAAAGGCGTAGGAAACCATGGTGCTATGTGGAGAATGGTGCACACCTGTGACACAGCCCAGCACAAGTTCTTGGTACCTGCAAGCATGGCTCTGTCCAGCTCCAGGGAACAGGGCAGTTGCGTTTGGATTTCCTCCAGTGCACGTCTCCTCGACATCAAGATGATTTAGCAGGAACATCCCATACCCAAAGATTACAGACCAAACTAAATAAAGCCCCTGTGTGGGTGTGCAAAGCCCAAAACACTGCAGAAACAAGAGGTTTCTGCTGCATTTCTCTGTAGGGTGTATGCGTTGTACGAGTTTGCAAGGCCCAAATATGCAGGAAAGGGCAAATATATTTAGAACTAAACTTCAGAAAGCCTGCATAAGGAATTGCACTGCATATCACAGCCCCACAAGATGTGTCTGGGGAAGGATGAATATTTGTGCATGTTCTCTTGCAGACAGAGAGACAATGGTTGGGGCCAAAGGAAAGAGATTATAGACAACACCACTTATGAGCCCCAGCTCCTGCACAATCTCATCCCTGGTGACATTTGTGGTCCCAGCTCTGGAGAGCTCAGAATGAAGAAATTGGTCCCTGCTAGGTAGAATATGTCCATGTATTCCAACTATAATACGATGCTCCCATCGACAGTAACTTTAGGACCCCTAAAAAACACTATCCTTTCTCTTCTCAGTTTTTCATAAACTACCCACTGGAGCTAGTATGACTAGCCTGGTGATGAAAAGAAACCAGTAGCAAACAAGTTCACAGGAGAATAACACAGGAGACTGTTTAAAGGGTACAGTAGGATTCCTGTTGTTTACACATGTAGCAGCACATATAAACTGAATGTATCATGGTGCCTCTTTTATTCACTTACTTGACTTTTCTGACCTCTGTACTTGTACAACTGCAGTCAAACAGGTGAGTAAAATGTTTGCAGGTTAGGCCCCACCTAGTAAAGCAGGCTACTAAACATCTATTAAAAGGCTGCACTGGAACTAAAAAGGCAAGTCTGCTGCCAAACACAAATAGCAAAGAAAAAAACTATCTCGAAAATAGAAGGAACAAGTTTCTACATGTACTTGTTTTCCTAAGAGTGCACCACTTGTGAATTCATATTTCTTGATGACCACTCTGCTGACAGCTCTTTCGGAAAGGTAAACAGATCATCCTGCTCCAGAACAGGGGGAAGAAAAAAAATCTGTCTTTACATTTACTCATTCTTGTTTTTAAAATTTTTAGCGGCTTACTCAGGTCTCAAGTATTTGTAGAGCCAGATGAAAAGGAGATTGATGGAACACATTTGCTCTACACAAATTTTAATTGCTGCTTTGATGGGCATATCAGAGGAGGTCAGGAGAAGTGAAATGAGCTATGACTTGGGTGGTCTCTCTCAACTGAACCTCAAGCATAAAATCCCTCTTATCTCCACTGAAGTGGGGCAAGGAAGATTTACAAGGCAGCCAGCATCTGAACGAGCTGAAGCCTGGAGATCGTGACTTGCAAAATGCTCCCTATTCCTCAGTGTTAAAGTTTAACAGTAGGTCTTGTGGTGTGCTTCACATTCTTACAGGAAAACACATGGACAGGTCATGCACTGCCCAAACACCCTCAGCAACTCTGCAAGATGGAAGCACCTACAGAAAAGGACCATGGAACCAGCTGCTGTGAATCAGGGGAGCTCCTCTGTTCTCAGGGGAGCTCTGCAGATTAGCACTACTGAAGACATTGCCAAATGCCGTTCTAGCTAGAATGTACTTATTTTGAGTTTAATTTCTGAAAGTTAAATGGACAGCAAAACCCAAACAACTCACATCCAAGCTGTCTTGTTTATCAGAAGAAAGAGTAACTTAGAAAAATACATGCATGACCTTTAACGAGGTTTAGCAGATCTGCTTAGGATTTGGATATCACCAGGAGTACCCAGCTCATAGACCACTTCACTGAGCCTGTTTCTCTGCTCTCATTGTAAACGCACAGAGTTGAATCACTCCCACATTGCTGCGCTGTTATTGTGGTACCGGGGCAAAAATATTTGGCAGGCATTTCAAAGTAAATGCTTCAGATGGAATGACGGCAGCCGAGGAGCAGAATGCCAAGATTAAGGAAAGTGTGTGCTCTGCTATGCAGGGAAGCTTTTTTGGAAGAAGTGCTAAAAAGAAGTTTAGTCAAATTTTAATGTAATTGCTCTTAATTTTTACTAGAAATAAGTCATCAAAGTGATCAATACTTGATGTGTAGCACTTAAAGGATTGTTCAGCAAATTAGACAAGCAAGAATAGAAATTTCTTATCTGATGAAAATGGGGGAGTTAATTCATCAGTATCACAAAGAATATGCATTCCACTGGGAAATTCTATTCTAACAATACAAATTCCTCACAAAAAGATTGCAGTGAGGCTCAGTGTATAGAAAGAACAGATATTTTGTGCTATTATAGTGGCACATTTACCTCACCAAAACTTTTTCCATTAGAAGTTTCTGTTTTCAAGGACTTTTTATAACTTGGACATCAGAATTGGCTTACAGCTATGACTTGGTAAAGAAAAGCTTGGCCTGAGATGCACATATAATGCCAAAGTTTAAAAGAAATATTAGTTTGGATACCTTTGGTTATAGAAGAGCAAGAAAATAAAACTTTCCTGGTCTTATAACATTTTAAAATGCCTTTGGTCTACAAAGGCATTTTGTTAGGCAATTAGTCCAATTGCTCTAATTCCCTTTAGGATACTAAAAAATGAATGGCTGAGACACTAGACTTGAAAATTACTTTGCCATATGCAGTGAATACTTTTCATAAAAATTATTAAACTGATCTTTTAATCTGCTTTGCACATACGTTTGAGAGTTGGACTCGATGATCCTGTGGGTCCCTTCCAACTCTGAATATTGTGTGATACTGTGATACAGTGGAACTGTTCACCTGCCCATGCCATCAAGAGTGAGTTTGACTTGTGGTGCAGACTGAAATGTGTTTTCTGTGCCTCCAGAAGTCTGAAAAGTGGTTGGAATCTCTCCAGTGGGCTCTCTGCAGTCTCACATGCATTCGTATGTGTTTTCCATGGCTCCCAGCGCATCCCTCAGCAGCACCCTAGGACACCTGCTGCTTGCACATATGGCACAGGGAATAACAATTCTGTTTCTATTTCCTAAATACAAGCAAAACAAAAGTAAGACCCTCCCAAGACCCCCAACAAAACACCAGTTTGCTAAAATGTTCAATGCTGTCATCCATCAGCCTACTGAGCTAAGAATATACAATTTCTCCTATAGCTTTTGTTTTTCTCTCTATGTTCACCTGAACTTTTGATAGATCTGTTGTTCTTCAGAATATCATTGAAGCCTTTTCTTTTCTTCCCCATGGCAGTAAAAGCCTTGAGTACTTCCAAGGAGACCCCACACAGTGCTGAGCACTGCCATTGCCACAGATAGCTGTCCTACACCACCCAAACTGCCATTTGTCACAACCTTTTTCTTCTGATTCACCTAGCACGATACTCCTCCATTAATTTTCCACTGCCTTGAACACTTGTTTATTGCCCCCGTAGTTCTGCCCAGGTGTTCCCACACAAAAATATGGACACATGCACCACATTATGTATGCACTGCAAATCCAAGGGGAGCAGCAGCTAATGCTTTCCTTGCGGTCTGCAAATGCTCAGGAAGTTCAACATCTCTGGACAAGTCCAACTGGCTGTACATGTGCAAATCTGTATTGCAGAGTATGTGCCGTAGATCCAGTGCTTTTTGGAAGCACTGCAAATAATATGGAAGTGCTGTGTCATTGATACATGCATGTACCATAAGTCCATCCAGCTTTTTCTGGAAACTGCACAGCTCTAATGAATGCCTCCCAACCACGTGGTAGAATTTCTCTGTGCATGCACATCAGATGGATCTGTGGTTTCTGGGTATGCAGAAATAGCTATGTCTTGCTTGTAATGCATAGAGAAACCTCTGAAAAATACAGAATACTGTTGAAATGTGGCAGTTAAAAATAGCTGAGTGAAAAAGAAATATCTGAGACCCAGCACAGAGAGTAGCTCTCAATCTCCAAAGTCCTGTGTAGCTCCAGTCTTCAGACCTGATTTCTTTTCATCTTTCCAGTGTTGCTAGTAGTTCTGCCTATTGTCCCCTCAAACCTCTGCATTTATTTGCAGCAGGGCCTCAAGCTGCACAGGACTTGAAGTTAGAATTGCTCCACTCTTTCTGAAGAGTGAGTGAACCAAGAAATACTGAAAAGTTTCCAGTTTCTAAAGCAAGATTTTATTAGATTCAAACCCTTAAACTGAAACACAGTATCTCTTTAAATAGAGTTAGCTCAGACAACTGAATGAGGTAGACTGCATGAAAGGCATGAATCTCCTTGTTCCCCATCCCCATTTTCCATACTCCTGCTCTCTAGTCCTGCAATTCTTAACGGCTTCCTGGGTTTGAAGAGCTACTTCCATCTCCTCTGCTTCTCACATGAAGACTCCATCCTCTCCGAATCTTACATGCTGCCTATCAGGTATCTGAAAATCCCAAGATTTATTTTGATTCCATAGAGAAGCCCAGAGTCTGAATTTCTTTTTTTTTCTCCAAAATGAGTTGCATTACTTAGTCCTCTGCTCCCAGTTTATCTTGAAGGACTGTCCTTTCCTTTCTTGTGGGTGCTAGGTAATGCATTTCAGCCAGGGGAAGGCAAGAAGTAGATCAAGAGAATGTTTAGATACAGCAAATAATACATGTTTTTCCAGTCTGAAAAAAGCTCACTTCGATAACTGAGATGTCCTGATATGTGTTTTGCTCTCAGACAAAAAGTATGTTAAATCTATTGAGCAGCTGATAAAAAGTCAGGTTTATGGGAGTCTGTTAAAAGTGTTCATCTGGTAAAGCTGCTTCAATAAAACAACTACACAGTTAAGGTTAATCATATTTGATGGGTTTGAAAATCCTTGTAGATTTTCTGAATGCAACACCACTGCCAGTTTTTTTTTCTGGGTCTGCAAAGATAGGTGGAATTGAAGCAGTGTACGAACAGGAATAATCATCAGGCCCCAAGATAAGACAGAAAAGTCTGAAAGAGCAAAATTCAGGTTCTTCTGAAGGCATAGGATTAGTCAATGTGTGGGAAAGCCCAGGTGGCTGAACAGCTGGGTGCATTTCCTAGGGATGGCCCTGTGTGTGGATCTGAGGGAATACTCTCACATAAGCAAACCAGTAAAGGAATGAAATGCACAGGTCATGTAATGTATTACCTGTAATGTGTTGCTTAGTGGAAACTCCTTCCACATTTTGATTGTGGGCTATTCTAAGAGCTCCTCGTCAGGTAAAAATACTGCACCCTTACTGGTCCCTGCCCAAAGCTGTGTGCTTAGTGTCAGATGTACTCTTTTCTATTGTGTTTTCTCTACCTTTTCTGCTGTCTTTTTTTCCTTGCTCTGTAGAATGTGCCAACTCACAGTTTAGGAGCAATTTAATGATTCCAAGAGCTATGAGCACCAGCAGCAAAGTCCTCTTCTAGGACCAGACCAGTGCTTAAGCCACTGCCATCATTTATCCTCCTTACTTAAAGCCACCGTCAAAGGTCCCATCTCCTTTAACAGAGTTGTGGCCAGGTCATTGGAAAGTGAAGGGCAGAGGCAGTGCCAGTTAGTGGTATCCCTTTGCTTCTAACAACAGCTGGTCAGAGTTATGTGGGATGAATCCAACATGAGACATTTTCTTCCAGAGACCCAATGTGTGTGATGATTCTTTCTACTTAAGTTCATCTGCCTACAACCTCCATCTGGCTTCTCTAGGGATTCCTAGGATTCGTTTCTAAAGGTTTCATCTATGTTCGGTCTCCTGGCCCTGAGCCACAGCCTTTTGATAGAGAGATCCTCTTTTATTTGTAAGCTTCCTGTCTTTCCTATCCTATCCTTAATGCAATCCCCTGACACTGGCTTAGTGTTGCCCTGGGTTTAAAGTTAGAAATATAAAGTGTAGGATTAGGTTGAGAAGGGGCCACAAAGTTGATCAGAAGGCTGGAGCACCTCTTCTTTGGAGGCAGGCATGTGGAGAGACATGCCTGAGAGAGCTGGCATTCATCCTGGAGAAGAAAGGCTCCAAGCAGACCTTATTCCAGCCTTCCACTGCCTACAACAAAGATGGGAACAGACTTTTCAGCAGGGCCTGTTGTGATAGGGCAAGATGTAAGGTTTCATATTAGAAAAATATTAATTTAGATTAGATGTAAGGAAGAAGATTTTTGTAATGAGGGTGGTGAAACACTGGGACAGGTTGCCTGGAGAGGTGGTGAATGCCCCGAGCCTGCAAACATTCAGTGTCAGGTTATAAGTGGCTCTGAGCAACCTAATGTAGTTGGAGATGTCCCTGCTCAGTGCAGGGGCTGGGCTAGGTGATATTTAAAGGTTCCTTCCAACCCAAACGATCCTATTATCTTATGAAAACGGAACAGTACAAAAAGCTGTATCTGTAGATAGAGTGAGTAGAACTGAAATTTGTTGACCTGACCTAGAATTTCTCTGTTCTTGCAAAGTAACATTTTCATTTTAAAAAGCTCAAGTAATCCCAGCAATAAAATTGTTGCTATCAAATGCCATGGTAGCTTTTGAAACAAGAAAACTCCTTTCTGTGTTCTCTGCAAACGATTAAGAGACCATCAAGTTTAAAAAGTTGTTGGCTCTGCTTAACATTTGCTAAGCACGGTTTAGGCTGTTTTATCCATTTGTACTGCCTCACTTGTCTCCTTCATGTCTTATATAATAATTTCCAAAGTCAGAAACAAAAAAAAAAATTAGAAAAAGGCATCAGCTAAGATGAAATGGCAGAAGTTTAAAACTCTTAGCAGCCGTAGAACCTGGCGACAAAGAACAAAGAGGTTTAAAAATCATCATATTTTATAACATTAAAATACCACACATTAAATATAGATTCGCTGCTGATTATATTGTTACGCATTCCATTGTTCCCATGCCATTGGCCTTCAGGACTTTATTACTTATGTAATTCCAAGATCTGACACAGCTAAAGTGAAATGCATCTGATCTCAATGAATGGCATCAGATGAAAAAAAGTGGATTTCAGGAGAAAGAAATACCATTTTAATTTTACTGCAAGTCCATTGATTGGTGACAGATGCTACCATTCCCATTTAATTATTCTTGATTCATTTGCCAAATAAAAATATAGATAGATGTCAAAGTATTTGAAGTCATCCAGATAAAGGGTTCAATCAAATAAGTTGTCTTTATTCTTTTTCATTCTTTTTTTTCTTCTTCCAGATTTTCCATATTAAGGGAAACCTGGTTCAGAGTGTCATCTAGAGCTCTACCTGTATACAGTACAAAATATGATTCTTATTCAAGAAAGAATGGGGTTGTGAGAAGAGGAGGGGCAATTCCAGTAGAAAGTGTTCTATACTGAGTGGTGGCTCAAAACTCCAGCGTGGAGCTGTGTCAACAGAAGCATCTCAAAGGATGTTTCATGACCACTGTGTATTCAGAGCTACAGACATGAACATAGTTAAGAGACACCATTTAAAATCCACATCAGAATCCCAAGGAACTGGGAATTTTAAATAAATGAGTAAAGCTTGACCCTTTTCTTCACTCACCCTGAAATAAGAGCGCACACCTTACATCTTTTGGATGAAGTTCTGATAAAGAACAAGAATGTCTCTCACTTTCTCTGCCTAGCTGAGCCGCTAGAGAGAAACCTGTATCCTACAAGAATCCAGATTATAAGATGTAATCCTTTAGAGGA
Organism: Petroica traversi; assembly: GCA_025920805.1. Classification (NCBI taxonomy): domain Eukaryota; kingdom Metazoa; phylum Chordata; class Aves; order Passeriformes; family Petroicidae; genus Petroica; species Petroica traversi. The sequence goes on from JAHLSL010000023.1 coordinate 11,032,835, forward strand.
GAAAATAAATAAAAGATTTATTATCATATTTGTCCTGTTTATTTTCAAGTATTAGGTTGTTGTCTTTTTGATCTAAAAACCTAGTATTTTTCTTGATTTTCCTACAAGCTATTTTTATAGGAAATCTATTTTACTATACTTTTCATTATAAAGGAGTGAAATTGGTATAGAAAAGGAGAGCTTCTTTTGCTTAGTCTCTAAATGTGTGGCAACATATGTACCTGAATATTAGAGATTTGGTGTTTTGAAAGCATGATACAGAAAATTTTATTGCAAGGAAACTGTATGTAGATGATTTTTTTCAGAAGATGTTTAATTAATTTTAAAAAATAAACTGCTTCAAATAAACAAGTTAATTCCTCCTGATCCTTGGAAACCCAGCATTTTGCTGTGGTCCATGGGTGTCTGGCATGTCTCAGGTATTTGAGGCACTCAGAAAGAGACTGATCTGAACTGGAGAGAGATAAGCAAATACAGGTGCTCAAAATGGGTGTGCAGACTGTCAGCCTGAAAATTATCTTCCCTCACCCTTAATTTTGTTGACGATTTTCTCTGTCTATTGTATATCTGATTTCCAGTTTATTTGTGCTCTGTACAAGGGAGAAGCTCATGGGAAGGAAACTTTTGCTGATGTGTGTGATTTGGATTTAAGAGCAAATTGCTCATGTGACAGAGCACAGGTTCTGAAAGGCAATGGCTGTGACAGAGAGCCCTTATGGTCCACTGGCTGTGGGGCAGCCTCTCTGTGGGGCAGGAAGAGCCTGGGTGACCCCCAGCTCCAAGGCTGCTGATCTGGAGCCTGAATTCTGCAGAGAATGAGGGGCTGCTGCACAGCCAGACACATCTCAGCCATTGCAGCAACAACCCAGATTGGGCAGGGGAGCCTTCAAAGCAAACTGCACAAACATATGAATGCTATAACAGCTACTACTACATTTCAAGGCCATCTGATGGCTTTTCACATTTTGTTGGTGAGCCCTGTTAGCTCTGAGCTCTTCTGTCCTCTTCTCCTTGGAGCAGTCTGTGAAAGCAGTGAGTGGCCAGAGAAAATTCAAGGGATGCCAGCTCTGGACCTATAAAGACTTCAGTGAAACTGTTTGATTCCATGGCTGGTGCTTATCAAGTGTAATATTTTGCTCTGAATGGTCTTTCTGCCCACCTGAAAACCATCTAGCAGGGTAGAGTGAAATTTCCCAAAATGAGGCCTCAGATCCTTGTTATGCTCCTGTTCTAAATAACTTCTTCAAGCTGTTCTGTGGATTTTGTGTTCCTGGGTTTCCTTTGATGTGGTACACTGTAATTTGTACTACACTGCTTGTCTTTTTAAATATGATGCTTAATCATGTTTCATTCTCAGAGTCTTGAGGTAGTTATGGATCAACAAATTGGGTGCAGACTGTTTTTTTTTTGTGGGTTGACTTCTAAAGATGACTCCATATAATGTAGCAGGTGAACTTCATGTTATTACATAAAATATTACTATGTACAAATAAAACTGCTTGGAAAATACATTTGCCTTCAGAACAACCTCTAAGAAATGCATTTTTTTGTTCTGCTAAAACATCAGCAACTGAGGAGAGAAGCATAACATGTCACTTGTCATTCTTGGAGTTACTTCGTCTTTCACAATGTATTTCTGTTGCTGAGACATACAGTTCTACACCTCCAGACCCCCTATTTCTGTAATTAAAGTAGTCAGCCATCTCAACAGGTTCCCATGTTGTTGTGCTGAAGGGAATGCCACTAAATTAACCATTGCAGGTTTCAATCTTCATGCAAAAAAAAAAAAAAGCATGGAAGGGAAAAAGAAAGGATGAAACACATCTCCGGAGTCTTGGGTAAGCTGGGTGGAAAGAGCATGAAAAGAATATGTTTCTGTTATCTAACTATAGCACAAATCAGCTGGAGCCCAGCACTGCTCTGAGAAGGTGCCTCTTGGGTGCTAACTAAGCTTATTCCTAAACTCTCCTGAGGGAATTCCTTCTATAACTCTGCAGGGATAAGTGCTCATTTTTACTTATCATGACAGAGCCTCTCTCCTGTACAGAGGATCAGTGTGGAAGGAGAGGGAGACCTGGTTCTGCCCCCCCACCATCCACTCCTGGCCCCTCTACTGCAGGAGTACAAGAAAGTAAAGTGCCCTTGTGTAAGGACATTACCACCAGAGCCTATTTCTAGCCTGGAAAATAGCTCTGTTTCTCAGTTCTTGTTTCAGCTCTCCTGGTGCATATGCACTACATAAGAAATAGTTTGCTCCTGCACTGTCTTGCAGAGTGAACCAACTATTTCCCTCCCAAAACAAATCCCATTGTCCAGTTCAGTCCATAAGCAGTATGGGTGACACTGCCCCAACTTCTGCCTCTTAAAGTCCTTCAGCATTATCTCAGTAGGCTTTCCATCATCATGTCTCAGAACATGAAACACTTCCCCTCAAGTTTCTGGTGTGAAATAATCACTGAGCTGCAACATAATCTTAAAGTATTTGCAGGCATGATGAGCTAAATAATTATATGTCAGGATTATGGGGACATCATACTGCTACGCAAAAGGGATGTAAGGGAATGTCCTGTGTTGTAGAGAAGTAGAATGAGACCAGATTCTATTTTCAGTTTTCATTAAATAAATTCTGTATTAATTGAATTCTGTCTGCTGAGCTCAACATCTAATCATCCCTCTCCTTGAAGCCACCTGAAACGTACACAGTGTCCCAGGTGTGCAGCTTCTCTGGCCAGCCATATCCAGCAGCCTTGTTCAAAGCATGGTTAGCATCACCCCAAAGCGATAAATTCAGTGCAAGACATGTCAGCCACTCACAGGGCATGATAACTTTGCTGTGGTCTTTGCATCATAGCTAATGGCTAGAGCAATCATGCAGGGAGAAAGAGATTGAGATCAAAATTCCTCTTGATCTGGGGGTTCAAAGCTAGTCTTCCAAAAAGAGTAACATAAATTATACAATAGGGCACCTTCCATCTCCCATTCCTTTTACTAAGTAGCAAAAGAGCAAAAAAAGAGAAGCCTGATTCTGAGTAAAAACCATAGGCTTGCCTGTCTGCTTGAATCCCTATTCCATCACACTCCCTCATAATTGTTCTTCCTTTAGCTTCATGAATATTGGGAATGCTTAGACATCAAATCTTAGGACTTCTCATTTGACAAACTAGCATGAACTTCCAGGGGATAAATGGGGGAGTGAAGTCCAGACTGATATTTTAGACTCCGCCAGTAATTTTGAATTTCAGGCTCTTAAAAACTTTTTGAAATGTCACCTGTGTAGTCTTAGGAAAGTAAGGAAGGCACAGTTTCTGTATTTCATTCCCTGAATGTAAATACTGTGTTTATGCATGGCTCTGATGTGGAATACAGCAGGCAGGAGGAGAGAGAGGAGAGCATCTGTGACCCTGGCTGCTATTTCAGTATAACCTGATGCCAAAGCACATCTTGGGCCCAAATCAATCCCTGGGTTAGTTGGTTTTTTTTCTTAAGAGAATAATTGCATCCATGATTGTCTTTTCCTGTAGATGCAAAAGACCGAATCCAGTTGTAAAGTTTGGTTGCACATTTTTCCTGGTGTTGTTCTAAGATTAACAAAGATAGTCTGTGAGATGGACAGTGGTTCAGTTAATAAAGATGAGCATCAACTGCTCACTAATGGATATAACACTTGAATTCACAGGCATCCTCAGTTGCTAATGGAACCTGAAAGTTGTCAGGAAGATGCTGCAGTTCCATTTGGCATGACTCACACCTTCCTCGTGCTGACAGCTCTGCAAAGTTACATTTTTTAAAACATATTTTCTTAATGCATTTTTTGGCTAACCGAGTTTTCCCCATTACCTCTGAAATGCTTTAGTCTAATTCACATTAACCAGCTTACTGAAATACCAACAACATTCTTTTTATCCAGGATCAATTGACCAGACTTCCAAAACTTCTGGTATTTAAAGAAAGTTCAAGCCCTTTCCTGACTGCTGTAGGGCTCTGAGTTTCTCATTTATCTCGCTCATTCTGTCACTTACCCACAGAGTAAGCAAATAACTTTAATATTTCCCTAAATGACCTATTCTATTTTCTCCTGGTAGAGCTGATGGTATCTGTAGAGAGTAAGGAGCAGTGGCTCCTAAACAGGAAACCAAGGGAACATAGTAATTTGCAAAATTCCTTTCCTTGGTGTGAACTTTTCTAATGAGTAGAACATGGAAGTTTAATTTAAACATAATTGAAGCTGAAGTGCTGACTACCTTATAGTAGACCACCAGCGGTGCTCCTCCTTCTTAGTTATTGTTAGAGATGCAACAAAAAGATTATTTCCAGGTCTCACAAAGTTTGTGGCAGATCTGGGGAGAGCGTTCCTAGGCAATGATATCCCAAAAGCCATAGGTTAATGTAAAATCACAGGGATACAAAAGAAAGTGCATACAGGTTGCATAGGGATGGAGTTCTGAAATGAAATGTGTGAGGGGTGGTTTCTGTGTGCATTCCATTTACAATGTGGAAAAAGTTTCTCTCTGACCTTTCTAGAGCAATTTTGACAGAGCTGTCAGAATGTCTCATCACAAAATACAGCACTGGCAGAACCAAATATCTTTGTGCTTTATTATCCTGTAATCTAGTTTAATATCTTCTAAGAATTTCTATCTCTAAGAATTTCTGATACAAATTTTTCTAATAATATTGAAGCTACATTTAAATTCAGTGTTCTATTTCATTGATTTTGGTTAATTTATGTCACATTCAATACATTTTACTAAGAAAATACCAGAATAAGATTACCTACATGAAGAATTGTCATTATTTTTCACAAATAAAAATTAAATCAAAATTTGATATTTCTAAATCCTCAGTAAAAATACCTGTGGCCTCTGTGGATTTCTCTGCTCTGTGTGGGTTCTACATTGCCCATCATACAGGGTGGCAAGGTGAGTGGTCTAGCAAAGAAAAGACACTGCAAAATCCATCCATCTGTGATTATATTCAACCAGGATCTCCAAAATAACACAACATTATATTTTTTGATGATCTCATCACCACCAAATGAATTTAAGTGATGCACTGGTTATGGTAGTGGATTTTACTATTGAATTAACTAAAACGGAGAGTTGAATTTTTCTTGGGAGCTCCTTTCATGTTTCTCTGAAAGACCCTAGCACAAGGTTCTCTAAGTGTGGAATTTTCTGGCTTAAAGTACAATACATTTATGCTAATGTAAATCTATAGACTGCAGAGGAGAATGAAGAAATAATGAAGAGAAATGAAGAATAAAGAAGTTTTTAATATTTGTGTTTTCCTCTACAAGGTATAATTTCCTTTCTGAGGCTCAAGGTTCAAGATAATTTTTATATTTCCGTAATGATTATGTGAAGGTTTTGGTACAAAAAACCCGCACCCATGAAAGAAAAATTTTCTTTTTTCTACAGCTATGCAATGTCATGGAGGTCTTAACAGCTGTGAAAATCTTTCTTTCCTCATCACACTGTCCCAACAATGTAAGGAAGCAAGAGCCCCTCTCCACAGCTGGCTTCATTCGGCTTTTTGCTGCCAGTTTTGCCTGGAGTTACAGACACATGGACTCAAACCAAGGAACAGCATCCCTGACCTCTTACCTTAGAGCTGTGTTTTGCTCTAATATTCAGCTGCAAATCCTAACATTTTTCACCTGTTTTTTGTGGAATTTTAACTGTTGTTGCCAACCACTAAATTAGTCCACAGCAGGAAAGAACAATTGTTGCTGATGGTGCCACCAGTGCAAGGCCCAACACAGCCACACTTTTCCCTTGTGGAATTTGTCCTAGCAGGAAAAATGAGAGGAACCTTTTGCTCACAGCCAGGTAGCACAACATGTCTGTCCAGGAGCAGGTCCTGAGCAGGTCATCCCTCTCTTCTCCAGATTCAGCAGCACCTCCTGATTCACACAGACCCCAAAGAGCCCAGGAGGACATTCAGTACGTGTCCCGCAAAGCTGTCTCCCTCCAGCGAAGGGTGGTAACCAGGAATGTTTTTTAAAAAAAGTAATTGAACATAGAAAACATCTGTGCCTCTCTTCTGTCCAGGTTTATTTTTCCAATACTTCACATTCCACAAATAGTTCAGTATGACTCCTCCAATAAAATGGAAGAAAAGAAAAATAAAAACATGCAATACTTAATTAAAAAGAATATTTTTATTGACATGACAAATTTTATCAAATAGTCTGTATCCCCAACCCCCCATCCACTTTCTCTGCCTCATCTTTCTGTTTCCCTCTCCTTTTAAAGAGCACTTTGCTATCCTTTAGGCTTGCTGAGCCTGTCAGCCTCATACTGCTTCTGGGATGTTTGGCTTCCCTCGAAGAATCATATGACTTCAGTTAGCTTGGGGGGGCTCCAGCTGTGCTCTTAAATGTCATGGACAGAGGTAACAAAAGGGGAGAGGGTTAAGAGACTCAAATATGTTATTAGACATTTCTTTTAAATCCCCTTGCAGAAGATGTAAATCACATGCTTTGCAGGCAGATTTGGGGATGTCACATGGGGGTTTGTTTGGTTTTTGGTTGATTATATCCCCAAACATTTGCTATTTCTTACATTTTTTTCCTTTATTTGTCTTACTCATTCCTCATTTATTTCTATTTAAGTCCAAGGGGTCAGAACCTAGGAAAAAATTTTGACAGTTCCTGCAGCTGATACAAGAGCTTTCTCATCCAAGCTATTTGGGAACCTATTTGGGATTGCTCACCATTAAAATATATCCTGGCCCTTTTCTCTGTTGGCCCATGAAGGAGGGCTCCTTGCCCCTGATTGACACAAAACATAACTCAGGGCAAATTGCCAGTCTACAAAGCACCTCAGCACATCATTATCTTGAAATACATTCAGATATCCAACAGAACTTAAAAACCAGAGTGCTTGAATTAACCTGAAATTGAGTTCACTAATTAACCTGTGAGCAAAGAGATCAAGGTATCACATCCTGATGACATTTCTCATTTGTTTACTTGTAACAGTGAAATGGGGATCCACCATTTAGTAAGTTAAAGAGTACTTACAAACTACTTGCTATAAACCTTCCTCAGGGCTATTTACTCTTACAGAATTGGTTCCCTCTGAATAGGAAGAAAATGGGAATTTCTCCCAGTTTTCAGAAAAATAACTGTGAGGAGAAGTTCCTGAGATGTGGGGAAGGGAAAAGGACAGATCGGAAGTAAATTTTACTGAGATTAAACAACCAAAGGAAAAAATGGAAGGTTTTGTATCCTTCTCCTCCTCCCAGGGCTTCTCCAAAACTGACACTGCTATGTGGCAAACAGGTGATCCCTTTATTGCACAAGTCCCCCATCCCAATGAAAAGCCAAGGAATCAGAAAAGGAAGAGGCATTTTCTGCACATCTTTCTTTGAAGCAGGAAGAACTGATGCAGGTGCTTTTTAGGGGGGAAGATCAGAGTATTGTGGAGACATCAGCTGTTCCATTCGCAGCTTCCCTTGATCTGAGTGTGCTTCACTGCCCCCAAGCAATGCCATCATCACATCAGGGAGAACAAGATGATGTCTAGATCATCATTTCATCTAGATGACTAGATGACCTCCAGAAGGCCATTCCAGCTTTAGTTGTTCTGTGAGCATTGGCCATGGGTGTGAAGCTTCTCTCCTCACCTGGGACTCTGCAGCAAGCTGATGTTCACTGTGACTTCGAGGTTTTGCTATCCTGAAGCCCAACAGATAACACAGACGTCCTTTGCTCTGTCAAGGAAAACACTGCTTTTCAGACACTAGACACCCTTGGGGAAAAAAATCAACCAATGGTGAGCAAAAGTTGAAATCTTTTCAATGAAAACTCCCTTTCTTTTAGAAAGAGTGAAGTCCTTAGAAAATGTAAAGCTAGGATGAAGCTGAAGAAATGTTTTCATGAAGATTTTCTTTGATGAGTTTGCTACTAAAAGAACTAGCGTTTGCCATCTGGTTCAAATTATGCTTCAATCACATTGTGCTGAAATGGTAAAGAAAGGTATAGGGGAAAATTGCTTAGGTATCTTTTCACAGGTTTATGGATAGATGAGAAAAACATTTGGGCTTTTATCAGGAAATTAATACAGCAGTGCAGATGGAAAATTTCACAGCATCTGTGTGTGTGATCGCTGAAGATTTTGTCTAATGATTTTGTTATTCGTTAAATATAAACTAGTTTCAATTGTCCAGGTGGTAGCCTGTTAGGGAGTACATATAGCACATTCAACTGCAGTCAGTAGCTATGCATGGCTTATCTCAGCTTCTTAGTTTAGGTTCCTGGGCGATGGACTCTTCTACTTCTTTGAGCTTTTCTGGACATGATTTTGCTGTGTCAACTGTGTAAACTGGAATTTCATGTGAGACTTGGCAATGTGGTTTTATTTAATTTAATATCTGTGGGCTAGTAAGTGTTGTTTGGAGAGTGAGAGTAGAAGAATGGAGAATTATATATGCACATACACAATCCTGAGATCATCCAACCCATATTTATTTGAATGCAAACAGCAAGGTTCTGGTCTCACTGCAGCTGTAGAGCTGTTTATAATTGACTTTAAAAGAGTAGGACAGGAAATTTCAGATACAGAAATTCCCAAACTTCTGCAGCCATTCTCCTGCTACAGCAATGGCTCAAGGAGCCTGAATAAAAACTTTCTAATTTTTGCAAGCAGATTTCAGCAAACTCGCAAAAAACTATTCCACATCACAAAAGGGAACATGTTAGCTGTCAGTATTGTATTATCTTTATTCATAACTGTTGTTATGTATGTAATGAAATTAGAAAGACAGCACATGTGTTCACCACCTGAGCAGATGAAAACATCATTGTGAATGGGAAAGATGTTAAAATGTGTTCCTCCACAGTTCCAAGGTGGAGTCATTCATCTGTTAAATATTTACTTTTATAAAACTAACTTAGAAGTCATTTGAGTTTCTGAGACCAGGAAAGTGTCTCTACAAAGAGAACATTGCAAAATGAATGAGTTTGTCTAGGAAAATAAGATTTGAAATCTTGGGAAAAGAAACTACTCTCCTTTTAGCAATTGTTTTTGAAACTGAGCTGATTTCATAAGCTCAAGGGAGCTTTGTTAAAGCACACAAAGAGAAACTTGAAAAACAAGCAAGGATTTAATGTAACATCTGAAATATTCAAGGCTCTCTTGCATAAGTGTTTGCTGTCTCTTTTTCACCCTGCTTTTATATCTCTTTCCATACCATTTTCCTGTCATAGAGTGAACAAAAGAGGAGAGAGCAACAAAACATAGAAACAGAACTACATGAACTTCATAGTTTCCTTCTCCTTTCAACCTCAAAAGGAATTTTTTCTCTCCTATCAATCCAGCATCAGAAAGTACAAACAAAACTTGCATCTGCTAATGTTTGAAGGCTCAGAGAAGGAAAATTTAATAGAAGACTGGCTGGGGTATATTCCCAGGCTCAATAACATTGTTATACCAGCAAGGGACAATTCTCATTTCTTCTTCAATGCCAGTAGGGTTATGGCACAAGCAGAGCATCTGGCCAAACATATTCAAGTCTGTTAATACAGCCAGTGTAGTACAAACCAACTAGCATTGGTGCAAGCAGGTGATTTATATTAGTGAAAATTGTTCCCTTACCTGTAAAAATCTCATCTCCACACACACAAATCAACACAGGTAAGGGTGGCAAGCAGGGTAGCCCGAACATTCCTGTCAGGGATCCAGCTGCTCTCAGGGCTGTCCTGGGAAACCCTCAGCCCCACTGGCAAGAGAACAGTTCAGAGTGAATCTCTGGAGCATGTTTTGGACTGAGGAGGGTCACTGTGTAGTTGTGGGATTTATTATGGGATGCAGACAAAGGGTTTGGGGGCTGTAGATGATTCATTATGAGATGGTTAGGGGAGGAAAAAAAAAGCAGGAAGGAGAATCAAGGTAATTTTTGGGATGTCCAAGGTTATGGGAAAAAATGTCCTAAGTGTATTAAAAAATCTTGTGTGTAATTGATTTCCTGGTCAGTACATGTGCCTGGCCATGCCATGTACCTCATCAACACAGTTTATCATATTGAATTCCTTTCTACATTTTCCTGGGTAAGGAACTTCCTCTTCTGTATGCTTGTGTGTACATGAGGATCTGAGTGAAGTAACAGGCCTTGGACCAGAGGTCAAAAACTCCTGTATTCAGGGTATACCAGGGCCACTATGGGTGTGCACATGGGCACCATGTGGGTGCCAGTGACAATCAAGTGCTATGAGCTGTCAAGTAGGTGCAGGAACCTGGGAGCCAGAGTGCTGCGTGTCTGGGAGTGGGAAACCTGGGGGAGGTGGCTGCTGGTGGCTCCAGGAGGTCTCAGACATCTGCTGAAACCACCATCTGGTGGTTTATTCAGATGTATGTGCCTTGGAGTGTACAAGGGGTCTTTACTAACAAACAGAGTGGAACTGTACCTCCAGAAACTCATGCGTCAGCTTCTGGGAAACCTGGGATCCAGGGACAGGTACAAGCTAATCTGTGTGTCTGAGCCCAGCTCCTGCAGGGATCTACACTGTTCATATACATGCATAAATTTTCCTTTTAACAGACTTCTGCCCTGCTCAGTCAGAGAGAGGAGCAAGATGAGGCCAGTGGCACTGCTTGTATTCATGTGAGTCCTCTGTGTGTCTGTCTGTGATCTGCTTAGCCAGCCCGGCACATGCACATGTTTGTGGTTTATAAGTGTGTTCTATGTGCAAGAGCCTACTGCAAATACAAGCTCAGGCTCATGACGGGCTGGACTCAAAGGCACGGAGCTGCAGTGGCCTCATCCTTGTCCAGCTACAGTTTTGAACATCTCCCTTGCAGTATTTAGTTTAAAAATGAGTCTAAAATGTAATATTGAATCATGATTTAAATTGGTGCTACTCATTTACTTGGGGTGGTTTCAACGAGTGACCATCCATCATTGGAAATGACCACTGTAGTCAAAACTAGACATGGTCTGTGGTATTGAAGGAGTCTCTTACATTTTCCATGTCCAGGAAAACCAAACTGAGAAAATCCTCTATCAGACTAATTGCCTCAGACATAGTTAATATGTTTAGATTGATTTAAAGTCTTCAGCTGAAAGGAGATAAATAAATGCAAAGTCCATCTCTTTCCAATGCACTATGGCTGTATGATAGGCAAAAGAGGCAAGATTTCCCCTGCAAGATACAGATACTTGCAGAAGCAGGGATCAATTTATTTTATGCATACTAGACAAAACACTATCAGTGTGAAAATGTGAGCTATGTTTGGAAAATATCTGTAGAGAATTTCCAAGAGAGGGCTGGTTGTATCTGAGTTGAAGGTGAGAGTTAAGAGAAAAACAGCTAAAAGTGGAGTCATCTACTTAGACTATAATATTAACATTTAAATTCATTCCTCCCTTGCCCAAAAGTGATGCAGAACTTTGATGATTATGCATTTCCTTTGCCTGAAATTATTTTCATCTATAATTGAAAAGAAGTTCACTCAGAGGTTACCTTTGTGGTCTCTCCAACCATCTCTCTGCCTCAGGAGGTATGGGAGAAAGTGACACTGTGGTGACCCTGAGGTACCCAGGAGTCAGTCTTTCTTCCTGTGCTCCTGAGATCCATGGCTCATCTCGCACACACGTCCACATTCCTCTGTAGAGCCTTCCTGCCCTCCAGCTGATCAACATTCCCACCCAACTTCATGTTGTCAGCAAACTGACTGAGGGTGTACTCAATCCTCTTGTCCAGATCATTGATGAAGGTATTAATCAGGGCTGGCCCAAACACTGAGGCCTGGGGAACACCACTAGTGACCAGCCCCGAGCTGATGTAACTCCATTCCCCACCACTCTCTGTACCCAGACATCCAGACTGTCTTTTACTGGGTAAAGAGTGTACCCACCCAAGCCATCAGTAGCCAGTTTCTCCATGAGAATGCTTTGGGAGAATGTGTCGAAGGCTTTACAACAGTCCGAGCAAACATCATGCACAGCCTTTCCCTTATCCGCTGAGCTTGTCACCTTGTCATAGAAGGAGATGAGGTTGGTCAAGCAGGACTTGCCCTCAGAATCCCCTGCTGGCTGGGCTTGATCCCTTGATTGCCCTGCACGTGTTGCATGATGGCACTCAAGATGATTTGCCATGGCACTGAGGTCAGGCTGACAGGCCTGTAGTTCCCTGGATCCTCCTTCTGGCTTTTCATGTAGATGGGCAATGCATTTTCAGTTTACCATAGCTGCTAGTGAATGGTTGAAAGTGGCTTACCCAGCTCTTCTGGCAGCTCCTTTAGTACCCTTGGGTGGATTCTGTACAGGCCTGTGGACTCCTGGTCACTGAGATGAAGAGGGCTGCCACTAGTCAGATGTGTTAAGAGCTGTACATACCCTGTGCCTTTCTGCAGTCATCAAGGACAGCTTTGTGAAATGCCCCCAATCCTTTAGTCTCATCCATCACAAGCTTTGGCTGTCAGATTTTCTTTAGACTGGGGCAAATGACGTGGCACTTTTGAAGTGAGTGGAGGTAAGGTGAGCATCAGATCTTTCACACAGAAACCATCAGGGCTAGAGAATTAAACAGATGAAGAGACAGACATGTAAAAAGTCATGTCCCTAGGATCATATGAAGCTCAAGGAAGTAAGGGCATCAATGACACCTGAAGAGGAAGACGTCATGGGAATGTATAATCTTCAAAACCCCCTATATCTTCTGCATTGAATTAGATTTCCAAAACGGTGTAGTACTATTGTGTCCATCAGAAGAAACAGACGTGTAGGATTGCACATGAGTTTTTGAGAATGCCTGCATATAGTATAGACATCTCCAGTGGAAGTGTGTTTTAGATTTAGCTCTCATTCCATTCACTTTGTTGATTTTTATGAAGACAAAGGAATAACCTCATTTTACCCTACTCATGTTATCAATATTCATAGCATTTTGCTGAATGAATGTAAAAAACCCCTGGATTAAAACATTATCACTGATAAATTCAACAGACGTTTTGTAAATCCATTCTGAATAACTCTGCAAAAAACATTCATTTTTTTAAAGCCAAATTATTTATTCTTGTTTTTAAATTATTTTACCTTGCTGTGCCAAGTAATTGCAGATAGGAAGACAAGTTCTGTCGTCCTTGGGGGGCAATCTAATTTGCTATTTAAAAGACAGTTTAAGTTTCTGCTGAAGAAAATTGCCAGGAGGCAAAGGTCACTTGGCTTGTTGAGAATCACACTTAACACATATTTTACCTTGACAATAACCATACTTGTTGCTTCTTCAGTGACCCTCTTTCTGTCTTCCTTGTTTTTAGAAGATCTGTTAAGTAGATTATTTTCTAGGAAAAAGTTACATTTTCAGAAGTACATATCTCCACGTTCAGTGTCTGACTGTCTCCAGGCTTTGTTTATGATAGTATGTTTGTCTGAATGAATAACTCTTTTGGGAAGTCAGTGTTATGAACCCAGTTAGAAGTTTATGAACTTCACATTAATACCATCATGCAAAACTCCTCCTTCCTGATCCCTGCCTTTTTTATGTCCCCTTTTTTATGAGTCCTTTTTGTGATTGCAACTGTATCTTCTCCAGTATTTCCTTCATACCAGAGATCTCAGCTACTCTAAACAGTCCTAAATCTGTGATCCAACAGCAAGTTCCTCCAGCAGGGAACCCTGGGTCATTCCCTAGCCTCGGGGAAACTAAATTCTTCTTCAAATGCCATGGGATGCAGTTGAAGTACACCCACCGCTCTTTCAAATGATAAAATTGTACAGATCTGTGGGTAAGAGCTTTGCCTGTAGCGGTTCTGTGATCCCAGGAACACCTGTAGGATGTATGTATAATGGAAAGATCAGAGGTAATTCCTCCAAGAAGACTGCAATAGAAAAAGGTGCACAGAAAAGTAGTTAACAAATCATTCATCAAAATGCATCAGATGACCTGTATTTTCGCAGAGGTAAGAGCCAAGAATCATCCTGATATAATTAGTTTCCGGCACATGGGGGAATCAGAACATCTCTGTGATAATGTGCCACCCAGGTCCACAGGAGTGCTCCATTTCTATTGGGCAAACAGAAATAATTCTTCAGGGAGACGACATCTTGACAATATCAAATATTTTGCCAGGTGAAGAAAGATGTGATAAGTTCTTTGAAAGTCCACTGAATCAAAGAAAGTAGAGCACGTTGTTTGTTTGGGTTTTTTTTTAACTGAGTGTAAAAGATATGCTTAAATTGAGACAAAGACGTTTCCTGACACTGCAAACCCACGTGGGACATAACTGTTAGCTTTCATAAACAAAGTGAGATGCAAAGGGCTTGAAAGAATATGACACATTGTCATTCAAACAGTGAGAGGAAACGACCCCACACTCTGCAGTTTCTCACTCTAAAAACTGTAGAACAAATAAGTTCTGCAACATGTCCCCAACTTCCCTGATTCTCAGATTCTCTTTACTGAGGGTGACTTTGTCTTTTTTATAGCAGAAACTGCCTATAGCCTTCAGCCAGGTTCCTTCTGTCATGCACTTCTGAAAGCTGATCCCCACTGCCCTCTCTGGAGACTCACACCCCACTGAGAAGACAGCCAGGAGGAGTCATTGAATCATACACCGTGGTATTCCAGAAGCATTTGCAGGAACTCCAACAGCTACCACGGTTTTCAGCTCGGTTTGCAAATATGGGGAGAGGGACAATTTGCCATTTCTCTTGATGATGTGAAGATATTCAATCTTCTTCCCCCTTAAAATACTGAGTGTCTCACTTCCAGCTTAGATCCAATAACTTCAGTATCCCACCTGTTCTTGTCATCCTCACAGCACTTCATGAAAGAGCCTGTAGCGCTCTGCATTTGCCCTCTGTGGGAAAACCTCACCCCTGGGTTATCATTATTTTCACCTGGGAAACATCTGTTCTGTTCATGTCAGCTGAAAAGTCAGTCCACTTGAGTAGTGAGTTGCCTCCACCAGGCTGTGTGTCCATCATCGTCAAAATTTAAGCCTTTAGATCATAGCTTCTATGTTTCTGTGGGGTTTTTTCTCTTTTAAGTAATCTTTGGTACTCCCATTCAACTCTTCAGTGGATCTGAAACACAGCAGGTCAGTGTATGTGTGCTATTTTATACCAGGTGAGGAACTGGCACCCTGATTCTCACCCTCCTCACTTCTTATGCTCTAGTACCTGCATTCACAAGATAATGAAGGCACCCAAGAGTCCTTTAAGCAATAGTTTATACAACTCATCTGATTAAAAATATTGCTTTTTATACCATTTAAGTCTTAAGCATTACTCCACATCCCTTCTTTGGAAGTGCTCTGAAGAGTGGCAGTAAGAAAACAAATGACACGTTTCTGCTCTGCTAACCCAAATGGAAATTGATTTATGGTTCAGATGTACAGTCCAGATACCTCAAAACTCCCCTGATGTCTACAGTGGGCTAAAATCCTGATTTGACTTGAGCTGGAGGGTTAGGCTGCAGAGCGCATTCAGATCTTTAAGCTGGATTCCCTCCAAACCCAGCTGACCTCTCTTTTTAGAGCTGGGCTGCAGCTGCAAACAGAATGTGCAGAGCCCTTTCTGAAAATAGTCATCTTTGTTGTGACTAAGATATTTAGATCTTTTTTCAGTAGCACCCTTATTTGATTGACTGATGTGCCTGAAAGTTATTTCTGAATCTGGGTTATTTCTATTTCTGATATAAGATTCTAGATGCTGTGTAATTGTGAAGTTCACTCTTTTATTTGATAATATTTTTTAATCTAAAATTGGGACCAAACTCTTCTGTTGTGTAAAGTCTGTATTTGTGTCAGAAATATTGATGGTCACCTCCAGACTAAAAGCGTCTTCCTCATGTATTAAATTACACTGCTTAGAAGTATAACAAGTCAACACCGTGCCCTCCTGCACTGTTACTTTGAGATTTTTTTAGGTCTCTTCTTCTTTTCCTGATAGAAAAACACAAGGCTGTTCAGTAACTCTTTCCATTTCAGCTCAGAAAAGGAAGAAAGGATGATCTGAATTCGCCTGTTCCTACACATTGATGATTTGATCAGCTTTGCTAAAGTTGGTCAAGCATTTCCCATTCTCATTAGAAATGCCTGACATGTTGGATTAAAAAGTGAAATATAAAATTGACCATGAAGGCTTGGAAAAATCATTGTGTGTCTGTAAATACATGAAATTTCAAAAATAATTCATAGAGGTTCCGGAGGAAGGTTTGATAATTAAAGATTAACAATGTGGGAAGTTGGTGATATTTGCTATCTGAGAGCTCCTGAAGCCATGGAGGACTGTGTGTGGACCTGAGTGCATGTGCATGTGTGCATCCATTCATGAAACTTAGAAATAGCTATAAAGGCAGTCTAAATGGGCCTGCTTTAATTGGAAAAGAAATGCTGAAAGATCAAACTCAAAAATTACCCTCAACCACATGAGCTGGCTAATCAAAATAATGTGCTGCATGAGCCTGAAAGTTGGAAGAAAAAAAATAAACGTCTGCGTTTATATGCAACTTTTTTTGGCACTCTAAACACATCACAGAGAAGCTACTTTTCACTCAGACACAGACACAGGTGCCATGTTAATAATTACTGTGCTTTCATGAAGATCATTTGGAACCAAGAGCAATTCATTTTTTAAAGAGTAGGTGGTGTTCTTCTCCAAGTCAGAGCTTTAGAGTACATGATAGAGTACATGATGGTTTTTATATTCTTCTATATTCTCACAAGGATTAAGAAACATCCTTCTAAAGTAAAGATAAACACTTTGGTTTGTGTACACTGGGTTTATGTTGGAGTTGTGCTTTTAGCTGTTGCTACAGAAACAGATGCTAAGATGTGATAAATTTATGCTTTGAAAAATGAGTCTTCCTTCACACACGTGCAAAGACGGTCTAGAAGAGAGAGAATTCCATTATCTACAGTAATTAGAAAGATCAGTGTAAGTATTTTTTCCCATTAAATAGACCATTACCTTTCTTGATAATTTTTTTCCCAATAATTTTTAAGAGGGTAATTCTGGAAGATGTATTACAGCAACTTTTGAACTGCAGCAGTTATTTCTTTTTATTTTAATTTATGACAGTGCATGAAAATTCTTTGTATTAGACTAGCAGCTATGCCCAGCTGTTCCCTCAAGAAGCAGTGCCTTTGTGAGCTGCACTCTTGAAATTAATCATAATTTCCTGCTCCAAATATCTTACAGTATAACGAGATTAAAAAAGGACCAGAATATGGAAAGCCATTAGAGCAGCAAGGCATATCTATAGTTAGTTCCTTATCTTACCCTCAAAAATGAGGCAGAAAACAGCACAGAAGAAAAAAAATATTTGAATATGCAGAAATTTTTTTGTGGGTTATAAAGAAGTAGAAAGCTCTCAGGAATGTTAGAGGACATACTATATCTTTTCTTAATTTGTGTCTGTTTCTCAAAACTTATAGATATAGCCACTGTATCCAGCAACGCTTAAAACAAAATATGAGTTAGCTTATTTCTTTGGGGCAAGGCAATGAGGTATGAAGCATGCAGTAAATGACTATACAAGGTTTCATTCATGAAGCAGCAGCTAACTCTTTAAGCTTAAGGTACTTCTCTTCAATTAAGGAAAGTTAGACTTCTTAACATGAGCTACAAGCTCTGCCACAGTGCATAATAGATCAACATGGCACACAGTAATTAGAACCTTGTCTAAATGATGACAAGAGGTTATAGGATCTATTTCAGTCTCCAGTCCCATAGAGGAAATAATTACAAGATATTCTTTTACTCTTACTTTTCTGAAGGCATTTTTTTCCAACAGTATCAGATGTTTATGTTACTATTTTTTGTGGTCTTACTTCAACAATTTTCATACCATTTAATGATCAAACAGAAAACTCACTTTTATCAACTTATAAATTTAAACATATCCCAAATAAAATGCAGACAAGCAACACCAGCATAGTAATTATCTAAAAAAAAAAAAAAATTCCTTGCACCCTGCTAGGAACAAAAATAGCTTTCATACAAATCTGTGAGTTAAGTAATAAAATCTGTTGGGGGGGGGGTGGGCAACTTGTTCTGCAGTGAGACAGACTACTGAATTGGAACATGGTGAAAAACATACTCATCAAGAGCAAAGGAGATTAGAAGCATCTTTCACATTGACCAAGCCTGCCTACATCCAGCTGTAATAAATGTTTCAGTAGCAGAGACTGACCATAATAGTATTTTTGGAGGCTTAATGCCAAACCTGAAACAGGGTTCTGTAGGACTTTGTCCAATTTCTTAATTTAAAAAATGCAGCATTCATTTAAAGATATATTTTTAGCTGTAGCAGAACAGCTTTATTGCACTGAACCATTTTCTCTAACTTTCCTAAAGGCTTGATAAACTTCCAGGTTTATTAAAACAATTTTACAGAAGCATGAAGTGACTGTAAATTTCCCTCCAGCTCCTTGCTAGAGGTTCCTTTAATGTAGGTCTTCTACTTTGTGAAGTTCTACTTCAAGAAGTTGCTTGTTGGTTAAAAATGTAATTTTTGCCATGCCATTAATCTTCAAGCACAGCTTAGTCTCTTCTGCTTCAGGGCAAAACAAGGAGAGACTCCAACAGCACAATGGCCCCATAGTCTCGACCAACCATTTCCTTCCCAATCCCTCTCCTTGCATCCACCCTGAGCTTCTGAAGAGGAGAGGAGAGGAGAGGAGAGGAGAGGAGAGGAGAGGAGAGGAGAGCTTGTTCAGCCTAAAGCAGGGATGGCTTCAGCAGAACTAGCTGCATCTCCCCAGTGCCTACAGTGCCATCAGGATGATGGAGTCCTTCACAATATTTTATGGTGGGAAGAAGGAACACCATGGACATGAATTGAAACGGGAGAGTTTCAGATGGGATTTAAGGAGGAATGTTTTCATCATGAGGAGAGTCAAGTAGAGGCACAAGTTTCCCAGAGAGCTGGTGGAGTCTCCATCCTTGCTAGGTGCTATGTGAGCATTGAAAATTTATCTGCCCTTATGTAAGGGGTGGTTAAACTGAGTGCTGTGCAAAAGACTGCAAACACTTCAGGACAAGGTGATTTGGGGGCAAAATGCAGTCAAGACTATGCCTTCTCCTGAAAATCATCTCAGGAGGAAAAAAAAAAGTATGAGAAAAAGAACACTTAAGAGAGAATGAACAAATACTTCTATAAAATGGAACTTCTGGTTTTCCCTATACAGGTGAATTTGCAGGTGATCCTGACCTAGAGAAACTGGCTCATTGCCACTTCTTCCACAGTCTGGCTAGCAAAGCACCAGGCAGAGGTTCAAAACAATTTTTCTTCAGTCACACTGTGACAAAAAACAGAGGAGTAGGCCCATGGCAAGCAGAATACTTTGGACTTTCCTGGTTTCCCACTCTGACTAAATGGGAAGAACCTGACTGAAACACAGTGTCACCATCTGCATTATATTCACTCTTTTGGTTATTATCTCAGACTCTACTTTATACCTGAACATTCTCATGAGCAGCAGCATTGAGTTTGAGAGATTTATGATCTTTCCATGTACTTTCACCCTCTTCAGATCAGGGAACTTAAAGGAGACATATTTTCTTGGTTTGGATTTTTTTAATGTTGACAGTCTGTAGACTTGAAACTAACTGATATCGTCTTTCTAAATAGGCATCAGATTTACTTTTTTATGAATAAGTTTTCCTTACAGGTAAAAAGAGATGTTACTCACTAGTAAAACATATGTTTTACAATGAGTACATAATTTTTAGTCTTTTAATGTGGTAATATTATATTTTGAAATATGCATTTCTCAGAGCTCTAAGGACAATTTTTGTCCAACAATGCCTAGAGTGGGAATGGATATTATTGACTCATTCTGTGGAAAAGTCTTCAGGAAATATTGAAAAATCTCCACTAGAGAAAGGCTCTGTGAGTTTTACTTGTAGAGCTGTATCCCAAGGCAGCTGCCTTAGGCACCGAGCACACTCCTTTGGCTACACGGAGCATTTAGACTTCTAGTGAGTGCTTCATGAGGGATCTAAAATTTAACGACTCACAAAGTAGTCAAAAAACTTTCATTCCTCCAGTGGTTACTCTGATGTTACCCTTTGGAGGGTCTACCTGCTTTGCATCGCTCTGCTGATGCATTCTAGACTGAATATGAGGATGGGGTTGGACTGCCTCAGCCAGATCTGGTCAGGAACTGCTAAACACGATGATTTTGAGAAGCAGTGAACTGGTCCACACTGCCAGAGATGTCATCATGTGAGCAGCCTCTGACACCTGGCGTCAGTGGCAGCACCATCTAAGAGGAATTTAAGCTGCCATGCAACCATCATTTGCCACCATGGGCCTCAGGCAGAGCAGCAGGGACACAGAGATGGGCCTGGAGGCACCACCACAATTAGGGAATATCTTCTCTAAAGTTGCATTTTCCATTACCCTGCCCTGTTTCTCTCCAGTAGTAGAAGTCATTCATGCAAAGGCCTAATGGCTAATGTTTTACCCAACAACCCCAAAATTGATACGAATACCTGCCGAATCAATAGCCCATACATTCTCAGCTTAAGGGACTCCTCTGTCCTGGAAAGAGGCCACTGGTGACACCCACCAGCACACGTACACAGATCCCTGACTTTTCCGAGGACTCCCTGTTCTGGTGCTTTCTGGCTAGTGACACTATCATTTACAATTGTACACTAAAATTGCTCTAAAAAGAGCAAGGGTTAAGAAACACCTTAACATAAATGTGACTAGCAATGACTGAACACCATGCCGTTCAAAGGATAAGAAGTATGCCAGTGCTTGCTTTTCCCAGTCACTGAGCCTGTTTATAGGAAACCTGAGGTAGATTTGGAAAGAAAACCAAGACAGAACATGATTCTTAGCCAAGTAACAGCGTATAAATAGCTTCCATGGGATGCTTAATGTAGGCTTTGTTATGAGTGCACAGCAAAGCCAGTAAGTGGCAAGAGCAGATAAACACTTAAGAAACAAAGATCTTGCTCATATCCTAATGTCCCTAATCATGAATATCCAAAAGAAAACAAAAATAATTCATTTAGCTCTGTGTCTTAGATCACGAGGGTGGTTTTTTTTTTAATTTACTTTAAGGAGTCAGGTTGCCTTCCTCAGTTTTGCTGTTATAAAAGGTGACCTTTTACATAATACTGCAGTAGCATCTAAAACTAATTTATTCCATTACCTCAATGCTTGCATATCCTTACATTTATAAGGAGCTAAAATATTTTTTGCACCCAGCGAAAAAGTATTAAAATGGAGCAATTCTCATGACAGAAAAACTGATCCTTTCATGTTATCCTGCCACACTTGTGACACGAATCTTACCTTTACATTTAGGGACTACTGTGCCTATGATCTCTAAATAAAGGACCCTCCTTTTTTAACCTTCACAAGTGAAGGGTGACCTGCTTTTGTCTGTAGTTTTCAGTTCCTTGTGAGTGAACTGAAGTGCTTCAAGAGAAGAGCATTTTACCTGGGATAAGTTGAAGTAGACCAGCAACAGTCAGGAAAACATCTGGCTAGACCCAGTAGTCAACAAACATTAGATACTGCAATAGAATGGAATATGAAGAATTAGTCACCCCTAATTCCTGAGGACTGTGTTATCACCCATCTGCCTCAGCCAAATCTCAGAGATGCTCTCATAAGAATCTTTTGTAGTACCAGACTCTCCTTTGAGACCAACACTGTCGTCATCCCTCCTGGAGCTTCCACTCTGTATATCACTGTGACTCTGTATATACTGTGTATATCACAGCACTAGTTATGCTGAGTGAAAATTAGCACCAGCCTCAACACTTAAATCATGCTTGCATTCTGGGCTCCCAGTCCTACCCATGCAGAGAAAGACACAGGCCCTTGAAAGCCTGCAGAGAGCAAAACTGTTTGCAGAATCAAGAGCTTAAACACAAGTTCATTAGGTAACTGAGATATATATGCTAATGAAGCAATGACATTAGTTTGCCTAAAACCACCCTAGGTTTCCTACTCAGTAATCTGGAAATGTATCTGGGTTTCACACACTCAATCAGGGTAAAGAGTAGCTTTTTCTACCCTCCTAAATGAGTTTGTGACTTCATTAAGTTTACCAAATGCAATAGGATAAATTTGCCAATGCAAATAGTATTTCAGGGCTCTAGCAAATTGAAATTGCAACAAAATGACAAATAAAACTATATCTTGTGACAAGATAAATATTAGCTGGTATCAAATCTGCACATTAGCATCTAAATATATTGTTGTCTTCAGAAATGTTTCTCAGATCTCTTGAGGGTTAAAATAGTACTTAATATAATAGCATGGAACTACTTTAGTATGTTTATTTTATGCTTTACACAAATATTTTATCTTTTAAAAGCCTGGAGGATGCTGCATGTAAACGCTGAAATAAAAAGCTCTGTTACTCCAAAATGGACATAAATATATTTGCCTTTCCTGAAGGTCTCTGAGGAAAAGCTGGCAGAATGCATGATGTTAATTGCTGATACCAATGATCAGTTATTATTCCTACTGGCACGCTCAGGCTTTTCTCTCAGTGGAGCAAAGATGAAATGCAGCTGACCGAAGACACAAACACAGCCCAAGAACCTTGTGTATCAGTTCTGTAATTTAGTTTCCTCCACTGCAAATCCCTTTCCATATATAGGGCTACTTGCAGTGCAAGGATCCAGATGTCCCTGCTCCCTTCAGCGACATTCAGTGTGCAGCTCCCTGGGGTATGGCTATTCATAGCTCTCCATGCTGCTCACTCCAGAGCCCTGTTGATGATGCATTGATTGCCATGAGGAAAACTGACAATTTAGAGCAAAACCACAGACAGACACAGACGCTTAGACACATGTGGGTGGCAGTGACATGGACAGAAACAGACTTCTCATGATTCAAAGCTGGTGACAGACTTCAAAGGCTCAGTCTCCCACTGAATTGTCAACACTGCACATACTGTAGCCTTTATTTAGCTGTTTTGGTGAAAGAATTAGCTCTTGCTTGATAACCATCTAAGATGCTAAACCTGTCCTATGTAGTATTTTGGTATTGTAGAGAAATTTAAGTGTGTTTGTTTGCCTGTGTTTCTCTCCAATATATCTCCTTGGCTGCTGAAGGCAGTCTTCAGGTTCTTAACTGTGCTCTGGAAAGTGTGGTTAGGAACAGTCCAGAGCTGGAAACATCGATGGATTGTTCCTGCTATGGGACTGTTTCCAAAGGCGGATTCCTTAAGGATGTTCCCAGATCATAGGAAACATGTGTGCCTCCTTCTGTAACTCCTCATGACCCCATACATCTCTGGCAAGAGCATGCAGGGAGCAGCTAGGTCCATTTCAGGCCAGATTCTGTGACTTGGATTGCCTGAAGAACAGGACAGGATATGTAGCTGTGTCCTGCTGCTGCTTGCAGGGCCTGGTCCTTGGCATGCACACATGCTGCAAACAACAGCAACCCTACCAAGGTCTCAAATACAGAACCTGGAAATATTTCATTTTTGTCACTGTCACTTCCTGTGCAAGTATCCCTTTTTTGTCTGTGAAACCTGAATGACTTAGAGAGAATCACTTGCATGCTTCCTTTGAGAGGTTTTACATATTCTCTCATTGACTAATTAAGTTAAATGCCATGTTACTATTGTGGAAACC
This sequence comes from Petroica traversi, assembly GCA_025920805.1. Classification (NCBI taxonomy): domain Eukaryota; kingdom Metazoa; phylum Chordata; class Aves; order Passeriformes; family Petroicidae; genus Petroica; species Petroica traversi. The sequence goes on from JAHLSL010000023.1 coordinate 11,056,403, forward strand.
TTTCTCTCTCTCTTTCCAAAACCAACACTGCTCTCTTTTATCCTCTTGCAATTAAGATGAACTTTCTGTTGAACTTGGAATAAAAAGGACAAGGTACACTTTTTAGGACTTTCTTACAATAAACTTACGCTGCTCAGTTGCTGCTTTATGTCCAGTGCCAGGGTGCAGGGCTAAGTGGTGACCTGTGACGCGTGGTTGTGGAGAGCAGCAGGTGTTACTTGCATCCATCCCTGGCCTCTCTCAGCCTTAGGGTTTGATAAGCAGGATGTAGATAGTGTGTCCTGGTGTGCAGTATCATGGTGTCACCAGACAGCAAAGAATGGGCACAGCCTTGTTAATTCTCACCATTCAGACCAAAATCATAAACTGTAGTTGTATCATGACTTAGCAAGCTAAAATGTAAAAGCAGAAGTTTGAAAGAGTATGAATTTTACTATAAATAGGCCCCAGTTTTCCTAAAGTTGATTTTCTGGTTTGGTTATGTAAAATGTTCTGAGTGTAAATTGTCTGCTGGCTTTTCTAATCGCTCAGAGCAATGAATCCTATTAACAGCTGAATTTAGAGTAGACAACCCCGAGGAAATTAGATAATAGATAATTAGATAAATAATCTTGAAGTGGAACAACTGAAAATAAATGATAGCATAATCCAGGATCTACATTCTACAAGATGTATCATATCTTTGTCTTCATTAATTTAAGAGAAGTCGGAATTACAATACATTCCATTTTGCCAAAACTTTTAGCCTAGAGCTTACAGCCTGAAAATATCCTGTGAACTTGTAAAATTTCTTGTTTGGGCAATTTCATTCCATTCTTACATGTCCTTTCCTTAAAGCTTCTGCAGAGTTTGGCTACAGGGAAAGAGCACAGAGCCATTTGTGCTACAGTGGTTTGCCCTTTACTTCCTTTTCCTTTGTACATTCTGCTATTTGCAGAATAGTAATCTCCAAAGCAAATCTCCAGTTGTAATTTTTAACATTTGGGGTGTCTTTTCATTATTTCTTCTTTTCAGTATTCTTCCCTCTACTTTTCCATTTTGTGTTCATGTCTAATCTCACCCACCCCTCTGATGACTTCAACCATCTATTCATTACCAAGGGGGCCACAATTACCCGCCCTCACATGTCATATTTGCTACTCTTTCTTTGTTTAACAAGAAAACTTGTGACTAAGTCCTTGCTCACAGCTGTTTTATTCAGTCTGGCTTTAATGCTCTTCATGCCTAACTTCTTGGTACCATCTTTGACTTGTTAGTTTTCTTCAGAAATACCTATTGCTATCTCCAAATTTACCCCAGTTCTGCTACAATGCTCATACATGACTACCCCCTAGCCTGTTCTCTGTGTCTTCCAGAAATGCTCATCTGGATCATTGTCTTTCTTCTTGCTGTTGCTGCCAGGGCTTTACTCCACTGATCATCCATCCCTCAGGAACTGCCTTCTTTACCTGAGTAATGCTGTATTTCAAGCTCTCTCTCACTTTAACACATATTTATTTGGGTGTGTTCTTCTGCCTCAAATATTGAGAAATGAATGGCCAGATATTCATGTCATTTAGATCAAAACAGCATTTCCTGAATCTTGATGCAACAGCAGTCCAAGGCTCAAACACAATTTTATACCATTACTTCTGTCTCTTGACAGCTCTCCAGTTCCAAGCAGAAAACGTGCAAATTATGGTTTATATATACACCTAAGTAAACCTAATGCACAGGCCTCTGGAAGAGGCAGTTCCAAACCAAATCAGACCACCTCTACAGTTCTTCCCTAGAACTATTGCACAATTAAATCTTTAGGGCTCTCACAGATTTTTATTAAGTACAGTATCAGACATTATAAACAAGAGATGGAAACTGAAGATAAAAGGCTCAGCTTGGAGAACTTGTGCAATCAACTTGATGGAAAAAAAATAAGATGGAGATTTTACCTGAGTGCACAGAGTATAAGGAAGAACATTTCCTCGAATTATCAGAGGATGTTGAAAGATTTTTCATCAGCAAAGGATGACAAATAATAGTGCTTAGCACCTTGAGAGACCACACAGGTAGCTCTGTATAGTAACCTACCTCCTCATTACAGCAGTGAAACAACCAGCAATGAAAAAGGAGCACAATGGCTGTATGTTGAAAATGTTGAAAAAAAACCCTTTATCACTGAAAGCAAATGGGAATTTTGTCTGTGGAGCTATTGGCAAAATATGTAGTCACAAACAGTCATATACTTAGGAAATTCTAACCTTTTTGACTATGGATGATTCTTGCTCTTATTTACTCTCTGACCAGAATTTCTGTGCTAATGAAGTGTGACGAAAGTTCATGTTTCATGCAGGGAAATGAAAGGCAGTCTTGATCATATAAAGAAAGATCCCTTGAACACCTTTTACAAAAGGTTGGATAGGATTCTGAGCAACATGATTTGGTTGAAGATGTCCCTGCTCATTGCCGAGGTTTTGGATTAGATGACCTTTGAAGGTCCCTTCCAGCCCAGAGCATTCTATGACTCTATGAATATTTTCCTGCAAGTGCCAGAAGCACTGAGTAAGTTAGGTTTAATTTTCTGAGTCACAATTCAGACAGTAGATATCACTCCAAATAGTAATTCCATTCTTACACTACTTGTAAGACAGTGTGGTCCACTGTAACCACACTGTTACAGTGTGGTCCACTGTAACAAACAATAATGCCCAAAGCTCCAAAGTCTCCATGCTTGTTTCTCTCCTCCCCATATTCCCACATGACCTTTGATACCACCAATGCAACCAGACAGACTTTCACTTTTTACCCTGTGAGAATAGTACACAAGATCAGATCTGTGAAATGTTACTCAGTCCGAAGGAGATCTAAAAATTAGTATATACATGGCCCTTTTAAAATGCATTCATATAGCATATTTGAAGTTTATGTCCCATTAGAGTTACAGCATAATGTAGACATGAAAAATGTCTACAGTTGGTGCATGTGAACTGGTATTACTCCAGATGAGTGTTGATTTCAGGCTTTATTGAAAAATGGGTAATTATTTGAACACTATCCCTGCAGCTTATGAGTTTTGGTTACCATTATAAAGAAACTGTGTCTTTTAACAGTGCTATGTGAGATCCATTATTTGCTGAATGTGCTTGTTATGTGGGTCCACCAGGTCAGGTAAAACCAAATGATTACTTTGACAACTTTGTTATTAACCAAAAATAGCTATGAAGTCAAAAAGCTAATAGCCAAAATGCTATGAAGGAATATTTTGTGTCATTCCTGGGAATGAGGGAAAGAAAAACCAAAACAAGGTGGGGAAAAAAAAGTCTCAAATTGCCACAGACAGCACTTTGGGAGGCAAAAAGATGTGAGTATTTCCATAGAAAGGTAGGACTAATTCAACCCACATCTTGGCAGGGTTCATGCCTAAGTTGCTTAGAGCTGAAATTAAAGGAAAGGCCAGATATCACTTCTCCTATTGACAATTTAGCTGTCCCAAGTCTCCTATTGACTTGGGACAGCTAAATTGTGCATCCCCATATCTGGGAAGAGGACCAGACAGGGAGCTTTAGACCAAGAAGAGTAGAAGAGGTCAGGGAATAAAGAGCATAGCTGTGCTCTGAGACAAAAATCTTAAAGACCATGGAGGCTCAGTGTATTGGGATTGACTTTTTCAGGTGGGTAGCAAAAAAAAGCTCCGCTAGACATGTGGTGGTATGGCTTTAAATTTCAGTCAACATAAGTATGTGCCTAACTACTTTCCCAAACAGGATTTTAAAAATTATTTTTAAAATAAATGGTGATTTTACTAAATGCACCCGCTCTTCTGGAAAATACACTTTACATTTCAATATTTTATCTTGACAAGAAAAATATTTGAGAGGTTTAAAGAAAAGGTTGGTCAACATCTGTGTATGTTCACATTGTGTATTAATATGCATCAGCCAGATCAATGTTGCAGTGCTGTGCTAATGTCTGGAATTCACATTAAAGTGGTGTCAGGAAGCCTGGAATTGGAACAGTATTGATGGTAAATGGATATAGGTCATTTGGACCAGAAGACTCAGATTTGCCACGCTAGTGAAGCTAAAGGAAATCAATAAAGGGGCAATCATTTAAAAAAAAAAAAAGTAAAATAAAATAAAAAACCCACTAGAAAAAGGAAGAAGGGTGTAAACTGAAGTACAGATACTAAAAGTAAACTTTTTTTCCATCATTCTTAAAATTTTGAAATTTTTTTCAAGGTTTCACTGACAGGAAAGTATTTACAAATGTCTGTTTGATCTCAGTCTAGCATTTACTACAATGGATTTCAGTCTTGCTGGAAAACAAGTTACAGAATAACATTCCCTTTCTGTCTCAGCACTCATTCCCTTCATCCTCCTGATCATTTCACTCCTTTAACAATGTCTTCAAAATCGTACATGGTTTTTGATTGAATCTATTCCTACAGGATGCAGGACACAGGAATTCTTGCAGAGGGACCCAACACCTATCTAGCTCATATAGTAGCACTGTCCTTTATTTTTTAAAAAAACAGGTACTTGGCAGGGGTTGGGCTGGGCCAGAGTGTAGAAAAGAAGTCAGGAAATCAAGAAATATGTGTCAAAATGTAATGGCTTATGTTAAGTGAGATGCACTCAGAGCCTGACTTAAACTGAATCTCATTGTTCACCATTCTTAACAGATTTTTCACTCTTCCTGATTTCACAAACTCCTTTCTAATACATAGCATTTCTGTTTATCAGTAACTTTAGTGAAGACCTTTTCATAGAACTTTTAGCAGAGTACAATTTCTTCTGTGAGAAAAGCTGACAGATGTTTTACTAAAGTCACCACTAAATATAGTTTCACTACCTCATCACCTTGTTTTTATTGGAAAAGAAAAGCTTTTAGCTTGACTCATAAGATGTATTTGTTTTGAACCTATTTTGCTCACCATATTTATTGTTGCTTTCCTCAAGAAACTGAGTTGAGAGCTTTATGTTCTTCCTCAGTTGACTGGAAGCCTTGACTTATTAGAGGTTATGAATGGAGTCACCTAAACTATATTTGTCACCTTAAAGTAAAGGCTTTAGCCTAGACTGGTTGTCTAAACTCATCCAATAGCCAAAGTATGACCCCTTCCAGGTTCCCTAAATGCTGTCCCTATAAGGATATCCTGGAACCAATAGCCCAAAACACCCTTTGTGTCTCTAACTATAGCTGCTTAAACTAGAGATGGCAGTTTTATCAGTTAGGCTTTTCATAGAGGGGATACATGTTACTTAAGTTTGAGGTAAGATAATATAATGCCACTTAATTTGAAATATGTCATAGATATTTTGTTGTATGTATATAATAGATGAGTGTAGTCCTCTAGTATTGCTGTAGTATAGTTGTAAGGCTGAGCTGAACACAGTATGGACTCTACTTATTTAAACAAAATCCACACTTTAACAGCACATAATGAGCACTAGCCTTATCTACAGCAAACTGGAATCCAGGTAACGCAGAAACAGTTACTGAAACTGCTCCAGATTTGAACAATGTCCTCAACTGCAGTGTCAAGCAGCCTGAGTGGAGCCATGCCATGACAGCTGCTCTGAGGCCACAGTAGGTGAGGGACGAAACAGGGGCTGTTCGAGCAATGTAGTCAAAAGAGCGAGAGTTATACCTGTGGCTAAAGCCAAATTTGGTATTTTCATATGTATCTTCCTCTGACTTCATTTCTCTGGCCTTATTGTATGATTTATATTATTTCTAATAAGTAAGACAGAACCACAATGCCCAAAAGTTTTGGTTAGAAGACTGCAAGATATGGCCTCTGCAGCTCTAACAGTGCTGCCCTGACTGCAAAAGCATTATTAGATTTTCTTGAGATGGAGGAAGAGAGATATCTGTAATTAGTAAATAATATCAATTTAACTGGGTGAAGGTGTGCTTGCTTCTATCATTTCAACTCATTCTTGTAGACTTTAAGACAGAGATGAAAGATTAATGTGACAGTACAGAAAGACCTTACAGCAAGCAAGCAATGCTCTGGACATAAACAGGAGCTCTGCTCTGGAATACAAAGATCTACCATAATTGTCAAAGTCACTTGAGAAGCTGCATATGCTTCAATGCACCACAAACAGCTTAAATTATTCATGGAAGGCACAAAATAGCTCAAAACTGGGGGGCCCCCCCCGGGCGGGGGGGAGGGTGTCTTAGTTTACACCTAGAAGTCATTTTCCATCCAACAAAAAGATACACCTGGTCAGCCTTTTGTAGCAATCTTAATAAAAGTTGCTTTTTGATTGAGCACACACCAAAAGCTGTTTTTCCTGTTGTCTGCATGGACCAGTTGATGCAAAGAGAAAAGGACAAACACTTTGCTGTGTAAAAGGCAAGACATCACTGGTATTACTGAAGAAAGCATCCGCCAGGCACAAACCAGGACGTTCAGAAATAGGCTGTGTTTAACATCTCACAACCCCGTATGGATCAATATACCATCCAAGATTCTAAAATAAATAAATGTACACCTTACCTTAAGAAGGCTTTCCTCTGGTTTCATTATCACCTACAACAGAGCCAATGTTTCAGGAGCAGAGAAGGATGACTAATTCACACATGTCATGTTCTGCATACTGTTGTAACCTGCCTGTCTTAACTGCAAGCACTTCCTTGAGAATGAAGGTAATGTTATTATTTAGCACTAATATTATTAAATCTCTTGGCAGAGGCTTGCACAATCTGCTCTTACTTCAGTCACTCAACAAAGGCTTGTAAAAAAGATGCAAGAGGAAGTAATTTACCCATTCACAGATTAAAACTGGAAGTGCCAACTTAATGTATTTTGACATTTGCCAGGCAGGGAAGTTTGGTAGGGCATCAGAGAGCCTCTGACTGCACACAGGTTCTTAAGCATAGGAAAGACACATGTCCCAGCCTACAGCTTTTCTGGAGACCACCCACACTATCACTAACAAATTTTGCTGACAGGTACTAAGAAAAAGGGCATATCAAGATGTACCTTCCCCTAGGTTGGTTCATCTCTCCCATAAGGAGTAAGAAAGGCTGCTGATTATTTGCCAGAATACTGAGACACAATAAAGGTGATATTCAGGTGACCAAGGGAAGATGTGAGCTAGCATTTCTCTGCAAGTGGATCTACGATACCCATGCTCAGTTGCAGACCTACCGCAGCCCTCTGGATGACTAGAGAGGAATCACTTAGTATGGTATTCATCTAATCCAAATTTAGACTCCTGCAGTATAAACATATACATAGAAGCAAGTCACCCTGTGCTTTTTTTGTAGTCAACAGAGAGAAATAGATACTTCTAGGGTGCAATTAATCTCATCCTAAAGAAGACGTCTTCCAGATGATTTATGCCTTAAAAGTACCTGGTTTTCCCTGACTTTAAAGGGAGTCTGAGGTGATTTTTGCCATATGGACACCTCAGACATGAACAAATAATATATCTAGCAGAGCCATAAAGCCATTGATATTTCGCACAGCCTGCAGTTAGTATAAATGTTTGGTCAATAATAACTCGAGCTGAACTCAGACGGTTGACCTAGAGGTGAATGGCTCTGTATTCCATTACTAAGTCTCTGAATCATCCAGTGTCTCTTTTCTTTTTAAGTAAAGTCTCTCCCTGGGTTTTAGATGTCACTTAATGGAATGTGGATATTAAATGTATGTAAATCCATAGCATTTTTGGATAGAGCTGCATTCCGCTATGTCCCATTATAAACACAATCCCATTCTCCTCTTTGGAGCTGTCAATCTGTCAGGTAGAGGAGCCTGTGGACTCCCAAGGCAAATCCTTGTACTTTCAAGGGACTGCTGTTGCCAAAATGAAAGCTCCCAACGAAAATAGTTCTTGTGTGGAGACTATCAGAGAGACCCTCTTAAGCCATGTTTTTTATATCCCGGGATGACAGGAAGTCCTTTACCAAAAGTAGCGTGGCTTGGTTTTCTCCCATGCTCTTAATTTCTATTTTATTTCTTTTCCTGTTCTCAGAATTCTCATTTTGCTTCATGGAAGTATGTTCTATCACCTTCACTTTTGTTTGCCATTATTTTTCTGCGAATTTTTTCTATACTTTTCATTGGAATTTACACTTCAGTTATAAAATATTACAGAGGTTTTTTTAAAAAATTCTTGTTGCACTTTTGTCTTCAACTTAGCAGTAAACTGCCAGGGCAGAATGTTGTTATTATTAATGTCTGTTTAAAGAGGTTAATGCAGCTGTATCTTCATTCAATCTCCAATTTCACTGTTACTTCACACGCGTCACTTAGTGGAATGTGGATAAAAAACTCTGTTAAATTCACAGTACCTGGGTGTTAAACTGCTTGGCACTTTAAGCATCATTCTACTGCAGTACAACCTGTGTTTGTGTAACTTGGTAAGATAACCATCTTCAGCAGTATGAGACAAACAGGTCTAGAATTCCATCTGGTCAGATGGTTCTTTTAGTGACCCACGTCAGATGAAGGAGTTTACCATATTCAAGACACTTTTCAAACCCGTTTTTTTTAAAGTAGTTGCACAACAGACTGACCTTTCTGAAGCATTTCTCTGCACTTCCACTGGGAACACTATGTAGTCTAAACTTCATAGAACATGGTGTTCCTCTTCTTCTGAGGATCAGATGTTACCCGAAACATTATCCAAAGAAATAATATAATCTCTTCTTCATATTGTAAAATCCTGTATAGGTTTTATGCAGAATAATGTTATCAGCAACAATGATTCTTCAAATGCAGCTAATCACCATCTTCAGGGTTTTCAGCAATTGCCTGAATTAGACAGAAACCAGCATCTCAAGCAGGTGGAATCTGCAAACCAGAAGAGTACAATAGAAAAATGGGCTTTGAAGTCGCCCATCTTCAGACACCTCTCTGAAGTGCAAAATTTTCCTAGAGTTACTTCAGATTAGACTGTTTTCTTCTATGTACTGAAGTTATATAAGAACTGTCACTTTCTGGATAAAATGCACATCTAGATCTATAGACTAATTCTTAGTTTCTGTCCACTTTGCTTCCTTTGGAGATACAGACACTTTCAAGACTACAGCAACTTTTAAATTGTCTCTCCATTTTTACAACATAGTACTGACTTTCATGTAATGCAAAGCTTGGGGACTAGAATGAGAAGTTTTTTCTCCTTGCATTTGTATTTTAAGCATATTAAAGTCTCTAGACAAGTTACTACATACACACCAGATCCTCTTGCTGGACCACACCTGTGCAAGCTGGGGTATCGATCCTTGGCCATCCAGTTGTGGGACTTAGGGGAGTGAACTCCTCACCCACCTCTCCCACCCTGGCTCCCTTTCTGGGGAAGGATGTGGAGCAACTGACTGGTCCATGCTGAGTGTCATCAAGATGTGGGAGTAGGAGTAAAGCAAACTGTGTAGCTCAGCCCACAAACACAGCCTCTGCAGATGCAGTTGAATGTCTGCAGTCTCTCTGACATAACAACCTAGGACATCATGTTGTCTCGGCTCTATGCTCACAGAACTACCTGTTTGCTTCAGCTTACAGGCATATAGAGTTTCTGTAGTTAAATCCAAATACAAAGGCAAATTATTCAGGCTATTATATTTATCATAGTATCCATAAAATGCAATAAAAATACATATCTACATATTTTTGAGACATAAATTACATTTTTGAGACTGGGTTACTGTTCAACACTGGTCATGGATACAAATGGAAAAATGAACCAAATTCTTTTTCCTGTCCCACATGCCCAAAACATGATATGCCTGTCAGATCATTTATTTTATTAGCAATCATTTATTTTATTATTTTATACTATAAATGCTAAAGGCTAATAGGGAATCTGGGCCAGATCCTTACTGGTTTTGGCTAAGATGAGCTAGTTTATCTCAGTGCAGGAGGTTCAAAAATACCCCACTTCCATTAGCTTGCAAACCAGTGTTTCCTTATGGATGCATTCCCTGTCTTGTATAGTTAAATATGAACTGGGTGTAACCCGTTTCAAATTTGCCCTGAGCATTTCTGGAATATGATAACATAAAAGTTGACTATATTATCACCTTTTATTTCCCTCCATTTTGTCATTCCCTTGCTGCTGCTCAGAAAAGGAACAAGAAATTGTAGAGGTCAAGCTGTGCAATGAAAAAGCTTGAATACTTTCTACCTTCCGTTAATCTCTTAATTCCTCCCTCCAGTTTTCCTCCCTGATTTCCTTCCTTCTAGATACTTATCAAGGAAGATAAATATGATTTTTATCACAGAAAATCTGTTACCATACTTTTCCACTGTACTGATTTTTTCAGAAGAACCATATTTGCATCTTTTCATGTTACTGCAAAGACTCATCAATTGTTCAGGGATTATATAGGATTATTTATCAGGTCTTGACAGTCGAATACATCTATCTGCTCTTTAGCATGTTCTCTTCTTTTATTTTACCTGAGCTCCTGTCTTCTCAATAAAGCTAAGCAGAATCAAATATTAAATATTGTAGATTTCTTTACACCATGTATGTCTTGCTCTCCTTTCCTGTTGCATAGGAACTGTTCTTTTGCCCTGGGGTTATTTCTAGAAACTTTTCTTGCTGTTCTTTTTTTCCCACATGCAAACTGAAATTATTTTTTTCATCTTGGACTTTCTGCTTTTATATACAAATGTCCGTGTTTCTCCTTACACTTATTCTAATCATGTGCCTCATTTTTCATCCAGAGAAGTAGGCATGGAAAGACCTCTTTTCTTCTGATCATGGGGTAGGTAATAATGAATTTTACTGATTGGGGTATGAATGTTATTGTTTCTAACATGGCCCTCAGGTCCTTCCAGCAGGTATTTATGGATTGGCCAAGTCATTTTGTGTGGTAAGTAATTCTCTACTGCTTTATTATTGCTACTCACCCTGTGAGCACACAGGGTGATTTTTACATAATGACATGATGCATAAGAACACCCTGTATCCAGGCTACTGCATAAAAGTAGCATGCCCAGGGACAGGATCTGGTCACATTTGGAGGCTTTAGACAGGTGATTATAAAATGCTGCTCTAGACCTCTGCTTGCTCAAAGGCTGCATGCTTGTACCTCCTTCCTAGAGGTCATGAGGATCTTGGTCTGCCACTAAAGATAGTATTTCAATCTCAGGAATCCTTTTAACAGCATTTGAATAATTTAATTACTTCAATCATAACTTTTTCTTTATTTAATATAAAAGAAAAAATGTGGCATTGACTGCCTCTCCTTGTTTCATTTATGAAAAGTTGGAGATATGACCACATTCCCAAGTGCCTGTCCTTCCTCACATTTGACATAGCATGCCATTCTGGATAAGAAATTCTTTTGGCTGACCATAAGAAGGAGGAACAATTTAAGTCAGTCATGAAAAAAAGATGGCACTGCAAAAAGAACCTCTCAACATGAGAGCTTGGGAATTTTCACAACCCTTTAGCATGAACTCTTTGCAATAAAACACCTAAAAAGTATTACTCCAAACAGGATCATAAGAAGATTTACTAGTGGGAATGGAAGTCTTTCTCACTTGTTTACCCTGTAAATACTCAGAAGTCTTAAGCAAACATTTCACCTGTGTTGCAGCTGCAAAAGCAGAGGCAGAATGTGACCTTCAGCTGAAGCACCATCAGATCTGTGAGGCTGTTTTGAACAGAGACATTTCTGAACCTGCCAGCAAAGTGAGAGATTTGCCAGCAGATGAAGGAAGAGCATCTCGGTATTTGACAGCACTCATTAGATGATGTTTCAGAATGATTTCTTCAGGGACTGCAGAGTTTTGAAGAACACCTAAAAATGATTTTTCATTTTAGCCTCTGCTATAATTTACTGCAAGAGACAAGGGGAGCCACAACTTGCTGAGGAGAACCTCTTAGATGCATGTCATGTTCCCAAGGTGTACATTGAAATATCAGCTGTTTAACCAGGACTTCTAAGCATTTCCAATTAGTAGGAATCTCTATCTGTTATAATTTCCTTTTTGTCCACACTTCATTCATCTCATTTTTGTTTCCTCCTTTATTTCACAGGCCTAATCAGATCATCAAAAGAAAGGAAAGTGGCTCAGTTCCACTGCAAAAGAATGAGCCTGTATATACCTTGCTAGGAGAGTCTGCATGTCCCCACAGTGCTCTGTCCACACCAGCACAGAGATGTTGCCCAAATCTAGGGACATCCTCCTGTATCCCCCCCTTTTCTCAACAGGCAGGCATCCTGACATGCACAGGCCCAGAGCATCTCCTCCCAACTCTGCCAACTGCCTCCACATCTGCTCCAGGCTCTCCCTCATTCCCACTGGCAAACTCTGCCAAACACTGCCTGGAAAGGGACCTCCTTCTCCCCTACACAGAGCAGGCTTGGGGCTGGCACATGGCATCCCCACAGGGCCATGTCCTGCCAGTGAGCAGCTGTGGCGAGGCCCATTGCCAGCTGTGGGAAGGCACGTCACCTTTTTCAGAGGAGAAATAAAGTACTTTTGGCAGCAGGTTCCCCCGTGGTGACTGGCCCCACGTCCCTCCTGCATAGTGGGCAGATGGTGGTCGTGCAGGCACCCAGCCAGCACCACAAGGCCCCCATGGCTCCAGCCCCATATGCCCCGCTTGGCTGCTGTCACCATTTATCAGACTAGGAGTCATTTTTCAAGTACTGCTAGCATGGGTGAAGCAAATGCACCAAAGGGCAAACTAAGTTTTTCAGCATTAGTAGCCACAAGACCAGAAGCTCCTGAAGTGCAGGAGGTGGGTGAATTTGCCTTGCTGCCTGGTGAAGCACTGGCAGAGCTAAGCACCAACTCTGCCAGTGTCGTGGTTTTCTGCACAGATAAATGGTGCAACAGAGATGTATTTGGAGAAAGAGGAAAAGGATTTGAGGTTAAGTGCAGATCACCTTAACAAGAAGTTTTCCTGCAAATCTGCAGAATTCAAACACTGTAAACCGTGTGCTAAAATATAAGAAGCAGCTGCTTTTCCAGTTCTTAACAAAGCTTGACACCTGCACCCTCACTGCTACTGCTGCTAAGGCTTGGAATTACACAGTGCTGGGTCTGGCATGGGAAAAGGACACTTGGAGAGTACCATGGTGATTCATGCGTGAAGGGGCACTCAAGTGGGCATGTAAGTCTCTACCCACTTACAGTCTAAAGCCAAAATAAAGACAGTGAGCCAAAGACCACCTTGAAGGCTGCTACATGCCCACAGCAACACCAGTGTTATGCGGGACTCCTGGGGGCCAGGTTGGCAGCCCAAGCAAACAGCTTGCCTCTTCTGTCCCTCATGTTACCAGGAAAGCCAGCACCACGCTACGGCCTCATCTTTTGGGACCGATCACAGGTTACCTCTCGAGCAGACAGGGAGCTACTGGGGAAGTGTCTTTGTTCATGGCTTATCTTCTAGGATGGAGCAAAGTCATCACTGCTGCCTGGGCATGTGGGAACACAGCACCACTGCAAGATCTGAACATGAGCTGGGGCAGGTCAGGGGTGAGCAGCAAGCAGAGGAGATAAGGGCATGACAGAACTGGCAGATTTGGATCATCTGGACTACAGGGTGCAAGGGCATGTGCAGAGGTTGGAGCTGCAGTGAAAGCACTATTCTAGAGATGTTTAGAAAAGGTGTATTTTGGTACTCCTGGCAACTAAGTAAAAAGGCTTTGTTTTTCCTTTTTAGTTCTTGAACATTATTATGCTTAGAGACAACTATTTTGGAAATGCAAAAGAGCTTTTAGGAGCCATGCCACCAGTCCTGACAGCCTGACCCAGAGCAAGGTTAGCCACAGGAACAGGCAAGATTTTTTCCTGGGGCACTTGCATTGGCTCAGATGTGTTTTTCCCACTGATATGAGCAAATGTTCAGGTATGACCTTCCTGTTCAGGTATGACCTTCCCTCTTACCCTGAATTCTCCTTATCAAAATGAGGCCACACTGGTCATCAGTGTTCAGGATAACATAGAATAATGCCAGAAAAGGGAGCTGGGATTTTTTGCACGCATTCACTACACCATTTTTAACCACTAAAATATGGATACAAAAGTCATCATATTTTCCTTAGTCAGTTATCCAGCTTATGTGGTCTAGGGTTTCCTAAAACTTGTCCATAAGGGTTGTATTTTCATCTGAAGTTGTGCTAATTGCATTTAATTTAATTTTCGTGTAATAGGCTACTAGAGTTTTGATAATGTAAATCCTCTTTAAAAAGCAGTTTTCATTTTAAGGTTCCAGAAAAGTATTGACATGCTATGATCATGAATTAGCTCAGTTTGGTAGGGAATGATGATAATAATGCCAAGGTCATGCACTTGATCCCTTTACAGCCCATTTTCTGAAGAGAGGATCCTTCTAGCTCACTATTCTGTGATTTTCTTTCAAGGCTGTAATACAAAGCAAGGTACATTAGCTATGTCTGATCTTAGATTTAGAAGTCACTCCTCAAGCCTTCAAGAGACATGAATCAGTAAGTTTTCTTTTCTAACTGTGAAAAAAAATATTTTCACAGATCATTGGCTTTACAGTAAAGATTTAAGCTGCAAGGCAGACAGACAGGATATTTGACCTACCTTATTCACTTCTGAATTCAACTGGACTCTCTTAGGGCACTGCATGTGTTGGTGCTGCCTGTTAGACATTGATACCATTCCCAGAGGGCTCTTGCTTGGCATGTCAAACAAGATAATACGATTACATATTTCTTTGACTAAATGAAGGTGGTTTTCCAAAGGGGTAGAAAGCTGTAGATTTTCAAAGTCAAGTTGATGTGTCCTTTATTCCATCTACTGTATAAGTTAACTGGTGACCTCAGCATATATTTATGAAAAAATTACCTGCTGCTCTTAAAATATCTCTGAAAGTGTTTTGAAACTTCATGGCTGATAAGTAAGATTCATCTTTTCTGCTGAGGCATATCAGATGCCTTTTCTATATAGATGCATTCATTCTACAGTAACACAGAAGAAAAAAAATCTATTTGTAGTTCAAAGAACATACTATGTTCTCTTACATAGCTACAGAGTTTCTTCTGAGCTGTTGTTGGCAAAACCAAAACAGAAGTTATTTTTAAAGAAATCGCTTTGGTGGAAATTGATGGTTTAGGTCTAGCAAAAATATAGCATCCACAAAACCAGATTTGAGTCTCCTGAACAAAATCATAACAAATGTGCATACACATTCATCCCAGCAATCTGGAAGAAGAAAGATTTTATTTTCTCGTAACCCTGGCACTGCACTAAATAAATATTTTCAAGCATAACAATATTATGAGGACTCTCAAAAGACACTTAAATACTTATATTTTTTAACTCTGTGTGTTCATTGAGCAATTTGGGGTATTTATGAATAACTCACAAAGAAGGAACAAAAAGTTTATTCCTGCTCATAAAGCTTGAAGTGTGCAATCAGGAAACAGAGAGACCATACCATTAAGCTGACCAACCATGTGGCACAAACAGTAATCAATCCATAGTGAATATTCAGAGAAGATGTTTTTCTATTAGCCTACAGGCCAAAAAAACCCAAATGGTACTGCGGTATCTAAAGATTTAGAAAAGTCAGTTACTTTATGGACAACTTATAAACAGGAAAAAAGGCCTGATGCCTAAATTTATCAGCTAAATTGTTACCTACAAACACATCACCTAGCCATTTGTTCAGCCTGGCATGCCTTTGAAGCACAGACTATTGGTATTGTGCCCCTTCCCAGGTCCTCGTTTACAGAGTAAAGCACTCTGAGGACACCTGAGACCACAAAATAGCCACTGTTCTGTCTGTCTGTAAGTGGCAGGATCTGTTACTGCTCAGAGTCCCCTTGGATTGCTGCCTCACCAAAGCAGCTTGACACCAAACAATGCTCTTTAGATTTGGAGAACTTGATCCTCGAGCACATGGTGCTCCACCGAAGGCACCCATGCAGCCCCTGTCAGTACTGCCGCCCTTCAGCAGCCAAAAATGCTCCTCTGGCTTAAGAATGCTTGTGTGAGTTTTACGAAGTGGCTACAGATCGTTCAATGGAAGAGGCTGTGCAACTATAATAGACTGGCTTTCAAATTGTGGGTCTCACAACAATGCAGAATTCATCACTAATGGTGTAAATTTTTATCAGCAAATCCTGGAATACAAGAGAATCAGTTTAATTAAAATGAAGGTGAGAGGCTCGTGCTTAACTGAAGTAGCAATAGAGTAAATTGTGTTTAATAGAGATGTATTTGAACCTTTGTAATTTATAAAGTGGCATTTAGATATTAACGTATAGGAGAAGTTTTAAACTTCAATGTTTAAAAAAGGATCTCACTAATTAAAGGTTTAAAGCTATGAATATAATTTTAATTTAAAAGCTATTTTTATGTTGGATTTAGATAGGTGGAAAGATTTGGTTTGTTTTTAGTAAAACACCCTTTTTGATCAGAAATTCCTGGAGAATTTAAGATGATTGTCTGTTTACTTGGATGTCAGATGTAAGGCTGAGTCTTCTAAACACTTAGGCATGTGCTTAACTTGACATCAGCAAGACCACCCCTGTGCATGAAGCTAACCATGAGCAAAGATATTTGTAGGACTGGCATCTAGCAGTCTCTTGTAAACTCCAGTCTTGTCTTTTGGAAATGTTTCCAGTTGAAGTGAAAAAGAAAGAGCTGAAGGTGGAGAGCGCTGAGATGAAAGAACGGCATAATGTTACTCTTGCATAATTTGAAGTGAACACGAATAACAGAGTATTTTCTGTTTTTTTCTCTTTATTTCTTCAGAGTAGGTATCAAGTGTAAATCTGAGGGCTGCTTTGGGATCATCTCATGACCTTGGCCCATTGACACAGATTTTGGTGCTCATCTGAAACCACCGAGGACTTGAGTCATCTTTCTAAACTAGCTAAGAAAGAATTCTTACAGTCCTACAGATTAACAGAAATTAACAGCTTTTAAAGAACAGATAGCCAAGCCAGGAAACAATTTAAATCCACACATCCCAGATTAAGGACTTGTGACCACTTCTACGCAGAAGTTAAATAAGGAACAGAGCTATGATGTGCAGTGTGGAATGCTCAGTAGTCACAAATTGAAATCTACCTTGGAGAGAATGAAGTAGGAATGGGTTTAAAAGCTTTTCCCTAAAGGGTGGCATCTTAAAAAGTTGTTCATTACAGGCTTATTGCTCATCTGAGATCCCTTCACCACTCTGAATTGAAATGACTCTTAGCTGTTTCATGTACTTCCCCCATGGAAGATCTTCTTAATACGTAATTGTAAATTCAGTGATTTCCCCTTTATCACTCCTTTTAAGTTCCTGCTCAGTACAGAAGCCGTCTCACATCACTTCCACTGCATGCAGAATAAACCTAACAACTTGCACAGCTACTCCTCATCTGTATTTAGATGTACAGTGTCATCCCAATTTTTCTAAAACCTGACTTTCTGTTTTACAGCAGTACATGTATCATCATCACACACAAGAATGACAATTAAAAAGTAAAGCCATACATTCATACATGCACATATGCACAGAGCAGACATATAGAGTAAATTTTTAGGCTAATTATTTCAGTAAGATACCACCAGCTGTCTTCACCTCCTACGAATTTTTAGATTTTTCCAAAGATGTGCACTATCGTTAGTGAAAGGTCAAAGTACTGGCACATTCCAAAGAAAGGAGCAGCTCTGCAAAGTTCGCAGTGTGCAGAGCACATATGTGTACCAGCACAAGAGCTTCCCATTCCATCCTCAGTTCTACCCTTTGTTATGCACTGCATTGCACAGAAACCCACAATGTATTCACAGAGAGTGGCCACACCTGAGTGACCTCATCTTTTCACAGCAATGGCCTCCTGTTCCCTTCTCTCCTGTTCTTGGACTACAAATCCTAAATTCCCGCAGGTATCACCTGGACAATTTTCACCAGGATGCTTATGAATTCTAGCTGTTATGATTAACATGTTACACCATTGGACCTCTCAGGAAATCTGCTACATGTAAGCAGAATGGATATCAGAAAACCATTTACCAAGTTTTAACTTCATTTAGGATATATATGGGAGTGTTCTGTCATATCATTCTCAGGCAGAGATAATGGAGCACGATTACACCTGGCATTTGCAAGAGTCACATTTTAAACAGAGCCAGTTATGTTACTTTTTTCCAAAAAAAAGATGAGACAAGCAGGTATTAAGGCTGTATTAAAAGAAGAATGCGAGAGACTTGAAAAACCTCTGTGGTTCATAAAGACAGAAGAGATGAAGCCAAAAAATACTAGAAAAAACTGTCAGAGAAACAGTGACCATAATATGGAAAAAAAAATTTGGAAAACTTTGACCAAAATCCTAAATCACAAAATACTGGAAGTGACAGAGAAACTGAGACTGAATGCATATAGTCCTTTTTATTTTTTCACCTAGTTATAAATATTTGATACTCCAATTTGACGTGATTTCCAAAACTATACAAAAACTGCATGTTTGTTATTTCAGCTATGGTGTACCTCTGGAGGGATGATCAGGTGCCCAAGTGGTCATCTGATCTGGGGAAGAACATTTGTATTTAGGCTATCATGATAACTTAATTACCTTGAGAAAAAACTGTTAGTGATTGACAGGAGATAGTAGATTCATTTGAGTCTGTTTTGCAAATTACATTCCTAAATGGGTTTGCAGACACTCTGGATTTAGCTATCTACATAATCTGCTTGTGTTTCTTGGGACTAGGTTACATCTGAGCATCTTGTTTTCTAAGGATTCAGGTAAGAAAACCTTCTTCATTACTTAGACATGGCTTAAAATACAAAATGAATACTAAATAAGAATTTTGCTATAACACTAACATATAAAATCTGATTTCTTGTGTTTGCATTTGTCAAACACCACTGTTAGCAGCAAAATTAAGAATTTGACCTCTATTACAATGTTTGGTTTATGCTGAGTTTAAATAATTTATTTCAGACACCTGGAATCCGTAGGTAGCAATTTGTAAGCCTTATGAGTCACTGTTGATATTTTGACGGTGTGTGGGTTTTGCTGGTTTATTCACTTTGTTCCCTTTGCCATGTACAGTGTATTTTCATTCTGAGTTTTCAGAAAGAGCAAATCCTTGGAAATTAAGCACTTTTGATTTTTCAGCACCACTTAAAAAATACAGAAGTTAATGTCATTTCAAAGCCACCAGAAAATAAAGTTCAAATTAAATACAAAGACTGTTCATACTAGAGAAGGCAGTATTAGCCCAGTCCCAGAGGACTGCCCCTCCTTCAGGCTTCACAGATCTGGATCCAAACTGGAAAGCACACCAGCTGAATTTGTGAAGCAAGAACTGCATAGAGGTAATGAGAGTCACCACGGAAAGAAACAACTTAGAAAACTGCAGCACTGGGGCATTAACACAATCCTCAGCTGTACAGACAGATTTTCATTTGATGTCTACTGGAAACGTTGCAGTGCAACTAAGCTGACTTATCCTCGCTGAAGATCTCTTACTTTAGAGCTTTGGGCTACCCTGGTTACTTACAGCTACATGCTTATAAGAGGATTTGTTCTACACAAGTTATTGACTGATATTTCATTAACATAAGAAAGGTATGTTGATGTATCTGGATGTAACCTCTAAAATCTGGCTCAGAGTAGTTACTGGAATTCCTGGGGGGGGTTTTGTGCTTGATTTCTGTTCTACTTAACAATTGCTATTCTTGCAGAGGAAAAGAGCTCTGTCTCACCATAACATTGCCTTCCTTAGTACAGAAGAAAGAAAGAGACTTTGGACTCATACAGAACCTCTTGCCAGAGTTTCTGTATACAGTAATCCCTTTCAAGGACTGTTTTCTTACATCTGAAAGTGAATCACACTGATTATGTCCTGACTGTTCAGACTAGCTTGGCACACAAAGATCTGAGTGGGAGTCTCAAGGGTATAAATGCTCAGGAAAATTCACTTGAGTAACTGGAGGATGAGTTGTGCCACAGACATGTTCAGATGCATGTTGGGCTTCTAAACCTGTGAGATGTGAACCACTCATGCCCTAAATGCTACTTTCAAAAAGGAAGGAAACGTTTTTCAGGTTGCCTTTTTACTTCCTGTCAAAAGGAAAAGCCTCTTCTTAGCAGCTGCATCCCTGTCAAAGGACCTGGCAAATCTCAAGGAACATCTCTGCCTACATAAGCCCAGGGCCTGACAGGAAGCTGGAAGATACTGCTGACACCACTGTGGGACAGCATGCCTCCCTCTCCACTCTGATGGTATCCAAATAAATTTGAGGCATTGGTGGCCTGGAGATGGCACATTTGATGAGGACCCTCTCTGCTTTTCAGATGTATCTATGAGTCTAAGAGGGAACCTCTGAGGATAAACGTCAATGACCAAGTGGACAGAGTTTTTTTTATTCACCACGAAGTGTTTTCTGTCCTTCTAAATCAAGTTCATGCCAGATCATTCAGACATTGTCTCTGGTTGCCCCACCCGAAGCTACTCAGTCACACTGATTTCTCCAGTTGGTCATCAAGTGGTGCATTAGAGCCATTACCTCCTGGAACCTTCCTATCACTTGTACTGTCCCAGCACAGTCCTCCAGCCTTTCCTTCAGGGAAATACTAGAGCCTCTCTGGCCCTGGGATGTACTGTGACCTTCTAAATACAGTCCAGATAGAGCCAACCCTAGTAGCCAGAAGGAGGAACAGGAGAATATTCTCTGAGTCTTTATTGATAATGATATCATAAATGCCTGTTAATTAAGCTCCAAGAGTTCTCAGAAAAATGCTAAAATAATAATATTCATTCCTAGAGAGATAGCAACAAGCCCTTGTTTCTGAAGGTATCTCCCTGTGGCAGGTATTCCAGTCATCCATATATCTGAATTGTATAACTTTCAATTATTTACATTATTTGCTAAAGATTTCTCTGACATGAATTGGTATTTGCAGGCTGACTTTCTGAAAATGATGTGTTCATCAGGGAAACATGCAGGACATCTTCACTGTAGTTCAGTAATTTGTCGAGGAACGGAGTCCTAGACCATGTATTATTTAACACATGATTATGTAGTAAAACACACTACGCTACATGGTAGTACATCAGTGGATCTCAAAACTTGTCTTTTCAGACAGTATTTACCCCAGTGAACTGTCCAAGGATACAAAATAATGATCTTTCAATCACCCACTGAGCCAGGATGCCCAGCTGGGATAGCCTGCTTGTCCTGAATACCACCCCACTTCTCCAAGGCTTGACTCATGGTTTATCTTGGAGGGCAACTGCAATCTGCATTGTGTAAGACATTGTTAAAGCTCCACCAGATTATTTTTTTAGTTAAATAGTTATGTTTTGGGCTGGCAACTCCCACAAGTCAGAGCCAGGGGGAGTGCATGCAGTTTTCCCTCTGTCTCTCACCAACATCCCATGGGTGAGATGGTCTCCCATTACTCTTCCTGGGTAACACCACCCATCTGATGTGTCTGTCTGCTAAGTGTATAAAACAAGGTTATTTCATGTACTTAAATACCAATAATAAATTCAAATGGGTGATGGGGGCGGGGGAAGCTGTTTAAAGTTTGTAGCTGTTAAGAAGTGGTTTTATGCTAATTCATCCCGCCTGAGATCTTCCTCTGAGGCCAGCTGGTGGCACATGCAGGTGCAAGAGGAGTCTGGAGCCCTGTGCCCGAGTGCTGGGCCCTGAAACTCCCCAAGTGCATTGAAATGTTGTGAAACCTCGGGCCAAGCAAACTGCCTCCCTAATTTTTCTGAGATTAGCAGATCTCTTGGGAATGAAGGGAATCTGGAATATCCCAATAGCACCTTCTATGGTATAAATGTGAGAATACCTTCCTGAATTTGAAAGCTGAGGTATTTCTGAGGGTACATTAATATGCCTTGCTATGTCAGAGAAAAATGCTTTGATCAAACAGTTCCTTCTTCTTTTTTTTTTGCCATGTAAAATATCACAGTGTATAAAAAATGCAAAAATAGATGCTTGATCTGGTCTTTATGTTACACATTAGATCTAGAAACTATTGTGGGTTAGGGAAAAGTATATAAGTAGAGATGGCTCACTGGGGTACTAGCAGTGTAAAAGGCAGATAAAAATTTCAGAGATAATTGCTTTCAGTCTCCTTTTGTGGAATTGCTCATCCTTCCCAGGGCTGTGCAGAATACAGCTGCACAGCACTGTGGATTTTAGCTGCAATTTTTTTTTTTTAATCTTTGAAGACATCAGTGCCACATGAGGACTGCCCAAATATGTCATTTCAAAAAATACACACATTCTCTGCTTCCTGGAAAAAGTCGTAATGAATGGGGCCCTTGGTCCATTTCAAGCAGTCAGAGATATTTTGCTTGTTTGAGACTAAACGCTTCATAACCCTCAACTCTAATTTACCCATATAGTTAATGGTGGACACCAAATGCTTCCCCAGCCATGAGTACTGCAAGAGTAATTTTGTTTTTACTTTTGATTTACTCAGAGATTTATAGTGATGGGACCATATAAGTACAGAGAGAACAGCTGGGCTAGACATATGCTACAGCATGTGATTCAAAACTGTCTCTATGTAAAGATTCAAAACCACAAAAACAGCTTCCAAGACAGTGCAAATAAGAGTGCCACATCCTTCAAGGAAAACCCAAACACTGTGAAAAATAGAGATGGTTCTAGTTCCAGGCTGTGAATTTGCTATTCCTCAGAGCTCATTTAAGATATATATGTAATCCAAATATTTTTGAGATAATTATGTCTTTTCCTTCCCACTTCCTTAAGGTGAAAAATTAAACAATTCCAGTTACTTACTGAAAGAGATTTATTTTGCTGCCTGTCCTCATGATCCTAGAACTTCTTCCACACCAAAGAAGGATAAAAAATGTAAAATAAAAATATTACCCATTTCTGTAAGTCTTCATCATGATGGTCTTGGTTATACTGTAAAGATCTTGTTATTCACCCTATTAAATTCATGCTAGCATTTTCTTATGCAGGCTCTGGCACTTTTGCTCAGTGCATATCATGGTGTTTGTTTTCCACACATCGCGTGATATCTTTGATATTTGAAAATTGAAATGGCTTTCTTTTTTTGTGAACTGCAGATATCTGTCACCTTATGCAGGTAAAAGCTAAAAATATGCTTATTTATTATCCAAAAAGTTAGAATTGAAGTCTAGGATGATTTTGAAATTTCAGCATGCAGGTATACATGAGAACATCTGCATGAGCCTTGCTCATGAAGCAATAAGTCAAACAGTATTGGCAGGGCTCAAAAGGTATGGTATATGCCAATATGACATAATATTTGTTCTACAGTACTCTTTAATAGTGACTGTAAGAGCCTTATGACTCTCACTGGAACCAAAAATCATGAAGCATTTAACAGTTTAAACAGTTGAACAAACTCCTTGAGAGCCCTTAACATATCCACACTGGGCTGCAAGCAAACAGCAAGGAAACAAAAATAACAAAACTTCAAGTAGAAAAAAGATCAGAAGTCACTCTATCATGACAGAGACCATTACTTCACATTTGTCATCATTACAACAATATCCTTTCACTCTGTTGAAAAAATCATATCCGTTACTACTGGGATAAAATGGATCTACCTTCAATGACTTAACATATAGTGACAGGTATTACACTGGTTATTTCTCGGCTTTCCTAAAAGAACACATACATTTCTCGCTTTGCCAAGTAGTTTCTATGAAAAGAAAAAAGCAAAGAAGTCAGGGAATAAACCCATTTTGAATATAAAGGAATGTGTCATAATCTCATCTACTTTCAGTCTAACTCATTATAAATGAGTCACTATCTAAAACAGCACAACACCAACACATAGCAGGTATACCAGGTGCTTCCAGAAGGGCAAGACTGGATGTAACATGAAAAGGTGACTAAAGCAACTTTTATTTCAATTTCAGGAGTATCCACTTAGCTATAATTAGAGCTGCCAACTGCTAACAAAACCCATCTTAACACAAAATTTCTCCATGGAAACAAAGCAGCGTTGCAAGGAGGGTGTCAAAAAATGGAGAGATTTTCTTGAGCTTGGGACCAATAATTAGCCTAACAGGAACTTCTCCTTAGAATGGAAAAAACCATAAGAGTTGAAAGCCAACTTTGACAGCCCAACAGGCAATAACAGGATGTGAACACTGCTCTTACCACAGAAGCTTTTTTTGAGTCCTCATTTCTATTGAGGAAATCTATAGATGTCACTGGAGAGAGAGGGGCATTCATAGGGAATTATTATTTTCTAAATCTGGAGAAAATGGGGAACAACGGTCTCTTTCTTCTTTTTTTTTTTTTCCCCTTTTTCTTTTCTACCTTCTGATGATCTAAGAGGAAACATGTGAGACTGGGAAATTTCGCTTCTGGTGAGTCTCGGACATCCAAGGGCAGGAGTTTGTCTCGGTGCCTGAGTCACCAATATTTGGAAGAGACAAAACACTGTTTTTCCTCTACGTTTTCCTTAGTTACAATTTTTTAACCTTTTTCTCCTTCTCCAAATTATTTCTTTCCTCCATCCCTGGCCTTTTGTTGCCCTATCTTTGGCTTCATCCTGTAAAAGTTATGGGAAGTTGCATGATAATCATTTGCCACACAGATGTCTTGTTACTTAAGCTAGGACATCAAAATTTTACACAGAAAATCTGGAGGTGCAGATTGTGCCTGCATATCTTTCCCTGCCATACTCAATGTGCAGGTGTCTGCCAGTACTAGCTATGACTTTGTTTCAGAGATTACCTTCCCTTTCAAAACCTACAGAAAAAGAAAAATTTCTGTAAAAACCCTAGCATGTCACCTGGAAGCAAAGGTGCTGAGCTGATGATATGTGAAACTTTGACTTCATTTGATTTGAGCAAAAGTAAAGCAGAATTTTCAACCCTGGCTTGTTTCCATGTGTATACTCCATCAGAAGTGAGTGCTTGCTTTGCAGAAACTAATATGACAACTTATTAACACTTCAGTCTTTGATGAAAGCTGACGTTATGAGTTTCTGAGACAGCCATTCTTTATGAGTTTAACTAAACATCTTTTTCTAAGACTAGTAGTTTCGTGCTCTTTAAGGGCCCTCCACACCAGTATATCAACCTGGTTAAATTCCACTCCCTCTGGCACTCCAGTCACAGCAGTGTGTGAAATGCTTGAGGCTGAAAGGTTTTCTTTGACAGGGAATCAAACCAGGTCAAGCCTAGTAACGCTAAATCCTGGCCCACGGACCACCAGAGGAGGTATATATAGCAAATCTACTAATAAGCAGATGCAATTACTAGATGTACTGAGAGGAAAGCAAAGAGTATAAATCTCCCTGACAAAACAGTAGGATTACAATAGGTGCTACATGCTTTGATCAAATTAAAAACTTTATTACACTTTAATTAAGACCAGCAATTTTTGACTGGCATGCAAAACCGTTGACACTCCCTTTTTGTTCCAATCCACACTAACAGTACAACCTGTACTTTTAAGTCTAATTTGACATTTGTTCATGGAGTACCAGTCATTCAGCAAATCTCATGATTGTACTTTCCTGGAAGGAGATAAAACTAGCTGTATTTAGCTGTAAATGTCAGACTCCATGAGCCAGGACAATGCACTGAATGTGTTAAAAAGGTCTTTGTCAGACCCTTCCATCACCCCAACATTGTTCTGTGCCTTCCATCTCTGAGAGCAAAGAAATTACCCATTTCATGAAGTAAATGAATTCTGTCTTTCATATAACTGGAAACATGCCAGAAAATAAATAATTATATTTAGCCAATGTTGAGAAGTCATTTCAAGTGGTTTATGTGTTTCTGAAAAAAAAAAATAACTAAAAAAAATATTTTTAAGAAACCATTAACTGGAGTGAACTAATTAGAAACAGATCACATGATGATAAATGAGGTAGTTTGATCTGTTGACTGGACTGCTAGCCCGTAAGTATGCAGAGTGACCCTGCAGATAATTGTATCAGTACCTGTGCTAATAAGGGTTTATAGAGATCAAAGCTGTGCAATATTCTCAGACCCTTAAGCCCCTGCATTGTACTAAGATTAAGTTAGTAAATACAGATCAGCTAATTTAAAGCAGTGCTATTACAACGTTGCAGTTATGAAATAAAGAGGTTTTGAAAGCTTTGAAATTTGGCAGCCAACCTTAACTCTGACCTGGTCCTGCTGCACTTATTCCAATGAATATGATGGACAGTGAGAGAAGAGGGAAGGGGTATTCCAGCACTTTAAAGTTTTGGTGTTGCTGTCTCCAAGTGACCTTACAAACCTTACATGAAGCTGCTCCAGACTTTTTCAGAAATCATGCCATAATGACGTGTGTGAATGGCCCTGCAAAGAAATTAAAATTTAGAAAATCTGGTCTTTGCTCCTGTTCTATCTGTTTGATAGTGGCCCCACATCTTTTTGCTAAAAGCAAAGGTTTTCAGGTGTGACTTCTCAGATCTCCAGGACACCTGTTAAATCCGCACTAGCTTTCAGTGCCTTTTTGTCTGGTAGGAGTTTTGTAATACTTACACCACGATTTTGCCAATTTCTTATGCCATTCACCCAGGTAAAAGAATGACATGGAGGTGCTTAGCAGGAACCATAACATCTCATGACTGTTGGTGGCATTAATAGCTCCTCCTTAAGTCACTGATAATGGAACATCACATCTGCAGTTCTGTGAGACCATCTGATAACTGTTTTTTCTAGGCATTTCTGGAGCTTGATCACATACAGTGACTGCATGGAAGCTATTTCATTTTGCAGAGATTAGTTGTGCTGAACACTGATGCAGGCTTTCTTCTCAGAAAACATTCGAAAACCGGTGATTTGAAAAATTCTCTTCCTTGCTTTTAAGAAAATAATTTGCTTGAAGGTTAAAAGGTACATATCATGCATCAAAGCAGAGAGTAGTTCTCAAAGGGGACTAGACAACTACAGCAGACATCACTGGAAACAATAACCTTACACAGCGCTGTCTTATGATTTAGTTAATAGTAACAATATAACAGGAAAACAAGACTCAACAATCCAACAAAGCACCCATTCTAAAAGGCAAAAAGATTTATTTCCAGTATTCCCAGCCTTCAGCAGAAGCCAGCCCACATTTCCAAGATAATCCAAGAGCTCATAATGAAGGAATTCTAAGAGAGGATGAAAAAATTATTTTTACTTTATCACAGAATCATTCTGTGTGCCAACTGGTGCTGAAGCATGAAGCGTCCCTGTGCCAATGACTGCATCACATCTCTCAGTGCCAGTTTCAGATGTTAAATCTCCTCCTGTTAAAAAATACACTCTGTTTACAACTTTAACTTTTTTCTGCCTTTAGCACCCAGCCAATAAGTCTTGGCAGGAGAAGGAAAAATTTTTAAAAACTCTTCAGCGATTTAGAATACTACATTCTTAATCAGGTGTTCTTGTTGTCATGGATTGAGTCACTGCCTCAGAGACCACATAAGTGGCTATACATTGCAAGGATTGATTATTCAAAGGGAGAATTATGTTAACCTTTGGGTCTCCCTGCATTTTGAGAAATTATTGTCCATGTAAGTAGAAAGTGGACATGGAGACTAAGTCACAACAAAGTCCTGAAATTTGCCCCCCAGGCACAGTATTAATTTGTCCATGATGGGGATGAAGGCTAACCTTTCTACCCACTGTCTCTGTGGGAGGCACAGCCCTGCTCTGAGCTCTGGTGACCACATTCTTTACAGATTAAAAATGGTTTTTAAGGTATTTGTTATAATGTTGGTATATAAATAGACCCAATAGTCAGTTTTATACTGATGAGGGTAAAATATTTGTTTCATCTGCTCCCTATTCTACCAGCACAAGAGCCAGGATTTTCTTAGAATATAAATAAGTATTCTCACCTTCTGCATGTCTTATACCTGGAAGGGTGGCCTTCTCCTTAAGGGCCCGGACTGAGTTTACCCCATAGGCTTAATCCTGGCTGGGGATTATACCCAGCACATCAAAGGGCAGAATCAAGCCAATAATGTCTTCCACAGGACAGTCCTGCAGTTGGAAATCCCGCTAGCCACAGGAGGGCTGGAGCTGCACACAGCTCAAAAGAGCTCTCCATAACACCATGCAGCAACTAACTACTTGAACATCTCCAGTTTTCCTCTCTTCAGAATATATCTTGCATAAGATGGAAAGTACAAATAGAGTCTACTTTATGATTAAAGGAAGGCTTAAAAAAAAAAAAAGAAAAAAAAAGAAGTTCTTTACAAAAACAGATATTCTATTTATCCACCCATATTGAATATGACATCTCCAAAGAAAACAACCAGAGCACTTGAAGAATACCACCGACAACACCTGCACCAGAGAATTTAAAATCAGCTCATATGCCACTATAGTGAACAGAGTTTAAGTAACATTATTACTTAAATATGATGATAACCAATTTAGGGATTGACATAAACCCCATATTGTATTATTCTGAGGCTTTGTTAAGAGCAAAGAATGTGTGACCAAATCAAAGGCTTCACTAAAGCTAATAAACACAGCTTCAGTCATATATGTGGCCTTTATCCACGGCTTGATTAATATCACATTTAACCTAGAATAAGGCTGAGGTTATGGAGAGCTTTAAACAGAAACCAGATTTGAAATAGGGAATGGTGAGGGAAGTAATATGTTTAGATTAATAAAGCCATTGATCTTTCCACACACCAAACGTTTGGAAATGTTAGTTAATGGCATTAAAGCAGTTGAAAACCTGGGATTAAAAAAATCCAGGAAAACACCACCTTTCTTGTACACAAAAAGTCTTCCAAATTGTTCAGATTTTCAGCAAGCACTGAGACATGTTGAAGGAATCATGAAAGAAAATAATTGCAGATTTGAACTGTAAAAAGGGGGTTTTATCCACCCATCTCTTCAAAGGATAATTAATTGTTTTCAGGACATTATTTAAATGTGCAATTTCAAAAGAGAAAAAGTTGATTATTGATTAAGGAAAAAAAAACAACAACAAATTAGATTAACTTGACTTCTCCAAGGTCAGAAGGTTTCTAAATCTGTTAACAGGCCAGGTGATGATTATTTAATGCCCTAACTATTTGTTATGTCTGTTATAATTTAACCCAAATCTTTAATTCATTAAAATGAGTTGTTCTAACTCTGCTAAAAAGTCCTTTCATTCCTTTCCAAATGCTCTCAGATTCCTCAGCCCTTTTTAACATGTTAATCTAAATAAAACACAATTTTTGCTTTTCTCAACTCATCTTCATTTCCATTTCAAAGTAAAGTATAGCACCTGGATCAGCAACATATCTGTTATGTCTCATATTCTTGCCATTTCTTTTCTCCCTACTGAGATACTTCAACCTGTCATGGGTCATTTGAGGATAACAGTGCCCTGCTTTAAACTGACTAGTTCCTTAAAATCTGAACTGACTGGAGGTGATCATCATCCAGAAGTTAAGTTGTTGCCTCCATAGTGAGTAGCTATTACTATGCTAACTAGCTCGAGGTTGTAGGGTGGCCATGTGATAGGAAAGCAAATATTTTCCCACTAAAACAGCAGCTCCCAAAAGTGCCATAAGAAAAGTTGCTTCTACTATAAAATTTTGTGCTTCAGATACAGGTGAAGTTAGCAGAAGGCCTTAAAGTAAGCCAGTCAAAGAAATTTGTAATAAATAGCCGGGGATGGATGGCATTTTTCAAAAAGCTTTAATATGGTGCTTCAGGACCAGTAAGGAATAATGAACTACTAGGCCAAAGGGAGACCCTGAGAAACCACAGGCAAGACAGGAAGAGCCTGGCAGGAGCTGGAAAATGATGGTTTTTGGAAGGTCAAAGCAGGTACATTTATCCTCATGTGCCCTCTTCATTTGCAGGTGCCTGAAGATACCCAAGAAGGGATAAGCTTACTTGTGCATGTGATGCAAATACTGAGCCCAGTCACCCACATGTTCTTACATAACCTGAATGGCTTTTTAAAGACAGGCATTTGTAAAGCCCACTGACTAGGTTTATGAAAAGTTGCTTGAAATTGTAACTCAAATAAAATTAAATGGGTGACAACAGTCAAAGCATTCACATGGGACTTAAACATTACAGCATTCATTCAAATTTGGTGAACTGGCTAGATATATAATTTGGGTAATTGCTTTTTTTCTAGTGTCATTCTGCCACTAACTACTCATCTATTTCGTACACAAGAAAAAAGTAACTGAAGAAAGGCAAAATCTATGCTTTCAGTCAAATCCAAATCTCACTGGACAGATTTCATTGCTAATGGGAGCCAGCATACATAGTGCTCTGATAAAATATTAAAAATTTATTAAAAGCATCTCCTCAGAGTTGAAAGCAGAAAACATTTAATCAATCCTGACAATCAAGGATGATCTAGTGGAAACTTGCACATTAGATTCATTCCAGCAAAGAAAAGATGGGTGGGCGAGTCCTCTTAACTTACACTGATTTATTTCATATGCTTTTCTATGTGCACAGCTCTGTTCAGACTTCTTATTGTACCTGTTGACACACTGGTACACAGATCATTCCAAATTATTTCTTTATTCTCCTCTTCAAGAGATTCTGATTCAAAAGCAAACCCAGGAAGTTCAAATGAAGATGCCAGTATTTCGCACACACTTGCGTCCCGGATTTGGATGAAAAAATGAAATCGCACAGCTTTGGGGAAGTGGGAAGGGGAATGAAAACCAGCAGTTAAAGTAGATATGAAAATGTTGGGATATTCAATTAGAATATTTCAATGTAAACGATTCTTTCTCATTTCCAAGACACTCACATTAAGCGTCTTCAGGAATTTCCCAGGGCTTCTCAGATCCCACATCATCCTGTGCTTTATATGTTTATACCCAGGAGGTTTCAATACATCCAAAGTATGTACATCACAGAATACATCACAGAAGCCAGGTGCAAGTTTTCCTAAGCCTTTGCTAGACATCTGAAAAGTACTTCTCTGATCATCTAACACTTTACTCAGTACCCAGCTGTATCCACGTATTTTCTTTCAGGTTTTCTTCATCCAGGAGTCTTTTTTTCCTGTTGTTTCCTGATCAGTTTTCTGTATCTTTCCCATTCTTATTTGTCTCAAAGTATCCTGTTCACCAAAGAGATGAGCCTATAGTCATCACATGAACTATGTGTTTAAAAGGACAAATAAATGGTAATGGTGGAATGACCCGGATCTACAGGTCATTAGGAGACTCCCACCAAGTCTTTCCTTACTCTGCACTTGTAGAATTGCTCAAGGAAGCTCTGATCCCATCAGCTCCCAGTGCCATTTTGTTCCATCCATCCCATACAGAGCATGGCAGCTTAAAGGTTTTGTCTTAGGCCTTCAGTTCACCCGTGGCCCACCAAATGCCATCCACAAATCCCTTGGTGAGAACACTGTTCATCAAGAAGTTCTGCTGAGGTGAACTGTGTCTGATGTCTCTGTAGATATATTCATATACCGCAGTATTAGCCTGGCAGCTGCTGAACTATACTTTTCTATACTACAGGAGCCTGTCCCATCCATGATTTTTATTTCCAAAGGTGTTTAAGTCACTTTCATTTACACTTACATTAAAATATTAAAGTGACTCATATCATAAACCCAAAACCACTATTTAAAAATAGGTAATGTATAGGAATGGTTTTTCAATGGATCAAAAAAATTATCAGTGCAATCTCCTTGACTTTCCAAGAGAGTTTGGGTCCTGAGAATATAATTCCAAATCATTAACCTCAACTACATTAGTTCTATGAACATCAACAGGAAAAATCAAAAATCCTATTTCACATATTATTTATAGAGGGATGTATAGAATTTAGTCTGTGAAAGAACTTAAAAGTACAGCTATAAAAATGTTGGGGTGTGTGAGTGTTCATATGTCTCTAAATAAGAAAAAAATTAATTTTATATTTAGAGGAAAATATTGACATTCAATGATGAAAAGCACTACAAAATTCTGCACGTGGGAATAATCATGGTGAAAGGGAAAGTGGAGAAAGACCCACTGAAGACTTGATGCATCAAATAGCCCACTAAAGGTGTTATGTTCAATCACCCTACCTCAACTTTGTTATTCCCTGGCTTACGAGTGACTAAATAGGCAAGGTTAATACCTTATAGACTGCTCTAATGCTGTTTTCAAAGGGTATTTATAATAGACTTGGCACTGTCATGCAACAATCTACTAATGTTGTGTGCTAGCCTGTTTACAGAGATGTTTTTTGTATGACTACACTGGCCTAACTCACTAAACATCAGCCTGGAAAAAACCCTAATACTTACTAATCTTTAAGAGGTTTAGCCAGGACTGATAGCTTTGATGATAGTTCCATCTCTGGCTCTGTCTGAGAGCAATCAAGGACCCGCAGCCATCCAAGGACAGAAGAACAAAGGATGCTAGTAACATTTCATAAGAGTGTTTCCAGAGAGAGTGAGCTGTTGCTTGGGAGAAACAACGGAGGAGCAGAAACTCTTTGGCACATCTCGGTTTCAGCCTGCTAGCCTGACAAGCATGGTGTGACTGAAGGGCTCTAGGTAAGTGACACAGGTGGAAAATACACTGTTTACTTTTCATTTCCTTTAGCTACTACCTTTGCATCTACTATTAACAGCTAACAGTGAAGTTTTCCTTTAACAGCTTCTGGGTCACAAAGTCCTGTTGCAGGATGACACCCTGCTCCACCATGCCACATGCCACAGCAGCAGGTTGGACTCACAGGCAGAGGAGTGATGTGTAAGAGTGAATGCAATTTCATTGTAGAAGCAAAGAGTCACGCAAATGCTGTGAGGGTTATAAAGTAGCTGCTGTATATTTTATTTTCTCCAGCTTCTGACCCAGACCCTCTCACCTTACTGAAATAAAGCTGTGCAATGGGATGCACTTGTGAAAGAGCAAGTTCTAGTCAGAAAAACTGTGTCTGCACTTAATTGCTGAAATCTGAACATGTTTGCCTCTCTGACTACCATGTCGGGAATATAAATTACAGAATAGAAGCGACATATGTGGAGGCTCACACATATAAGTCATTTTGTGGCCATAAGTATGTGGGCATATATTTGGCAGGTGCAAATTGCCAGACTCTAAAAATCATGGGCCCTTTTATCTATCAGTTTTCATTCCATGCACGGGCTACATGGGAGCTGGCTCCTGCCCAGCCCACTTGCAACTCAGCTGAGGTGTGTCATATCTTTTGTCTCCCCTCTGTGCAGAAGGCATAGGATTGCAACACCTCAGTAGAGAGCTGGAGCTGACCAGTTCTCCAAAAACAGACCTCCCAGACACAGTCCTGTTTTCAGAAAATGTCTTCTTTTTTTTCCTCCTCTTGCACACAGACAGCTATAGGTAAGTAATGAAAGAGCCTTGGCAGGACACACAGATAATTAAATATTTCATCATTCTTCTGATTTCAAAGCTCGAAACAAGAAGAGGTTACAGAGGGTTTTATGTAAAATACTTCAGATGTAGTCTAGCTGTATAAGAAAATACTGGGATGGATCCAGATGCAGATGTGCTATCTACCCAGAAACTATTTGGCAAGTCAGTGAACTGTGATATTGTAAGAAAGTCTGGGCTTTAGTACAAGTTTTCAAAAGAGAGTCTGTTGGCTGAGTTATCATAGTAAAGCTGTTTATTGGCATAGAAGTTATATGGGAAGCTGAAATGAAGACCCTGCTTCTTTTCCCACTGTGATTTTTTTTCTCACCACAATTAATTTATTATAGGTGGTTCAGTCCAGACCTTCTGCATAGTGGTTGAGGGACAAAGTCTAGACATAATTTATTGGCCAGTTCTTGGTGAAAATAGAATTGCAGAATACACATTTTCCCTCTCTCTCTCTTTTTTCTTCTGCCAGATACATCAAGAATGCTGTATGCTAAGAATCTGGTATGTGAGACCAAAAGGACCGAGGGAGGTTTTCCTTTGCTAGGGCTGTCCTCTATCGTATCGTGATATTTCTCCATCATGCTAAACAGTAAATATCAAACTACACAATAACAGCAGTAAAATTTTGTTTACTTGGCGTGTTTTTATCTGCCTTTCACATGAGCCCATAAAAACAAGTTTTCATCAGGTTCCTCCATTTCACAATTCTTGTGAGCTGGCTAGATGCTTTTTATAACCACTGTGCACACTGACAAAGTGCAGAGCAGTTATGTCCATGATCACAAGATATCGACGGCAAATCCAAGAAGAGAAACCCAAAAATATCCCTGTGTTACACTGAGGAATATGTGGCATTGCAGAGAAATGGGTCAGGAACAGCAAAAGTTGATAAAGAGTGGTAGGTCCACTCCCATTTTTAGAATGCTTTACAAATTGACAGTTTGCTAAACAATCTTTAAAAGAAGGCCTAGTACAGGTTTGTGCTAAGTGGTAAGACAGCTGGGATGGAGAGTCTGCTCTGGATGTGCCAGTCAAATCAGCAGCAGATGAAATTAGAACTGGGGCTCTCACTGCAAGTGTGCAGGGAGCACAGGGGTTACTCTGATGTTCCACCAAACCTCAGCCTCACCAGTGGTGATGGTGTCTGGGGGAGGACGGGCCCCATTTGACCTCCAGGATGTGGTGGGTTTGCATGGAAAAGCCAGTCAGGAAAAGCCTCATCTGTTCCTCTGTAGAATGGCTGTGTGTGGTGTACAAGCCACTGCAAAGTGGTAAAGATTGCACTGATCAGGCTGGTTCATGACATGGGCAAACAATTTCACTTTAAGTATGAGTAACAAGCACCCATGCAGCTCTCACTTCATGACAAGAACACTTTCAGAGCCTCCCATAAAACACTGCTGCCCTCAGCTCAGTTTGCCTCCAAGACTGACGCTGGCATGCTGTCCCTCTCTCCCACCTACCTGCTGCACCTGCTCCAAGCTTCTCTCACCTGTTCAGCAGCTCTTCCAATAGGTCCAAACTCCTATTCCATACCTCCTGCCCCACCAGGCAGCCATCCTTTTCTGCTTTTTAGGTCCTTATTCTCATCTCAAGTGGAATCACCGCATTGGAAAAAAAAATAATATAGGGCCACTTCCAGCTGCTCCTAATTCTCACCCATGCATTACTCAGCATTAATTTGGTGTAAGGACCACTTGAGCAATAACTTGTGTGGCAGTAATCTAGATTTTTTCATGTTGTTCTTTGACAAAGCTGATGCTGAGATGCCATTAGCATGTTTTGGAATAAAAATCAGGTGAATATTTTTTTAATGTATCTCTCTGGGAGTAGAATAATAAAGACCTTTTTACTGATCTGCACTCAAGTCTGAATGGTGATATTGAAAACAGTAAAATAATCTATTCCAAATAAAACAAAAACCATATAAAGAATTTCTCCTAGCACACTTTCATAAGGATCTATAATACCAACAGGTAGTGGATGCAGTAAAAAAAGACCTGAAGGAAATAAGAGCCAAGAATTGTAAATTTACAGCACAGATTGTATTCCCCAAATACTCATGAGTTCATTTAGAATATTAACCTTTTTTGCAACTTCTTGATCACCTCAAGACTAACTCTTTCATGCAGGATTCGGAGGAAGGAAAGTGGGCTGCAAAAACCATGAAAAAAACAAAAGCCCTAGCATTAAGGTCATCTAAAAGGAAGAAAGTTCATTGAGTTTTCTAAATTATTCAGGATAATTGAGGACAAAGGCTCAAAATTGTTGAGTTTGAGAAAAATATCTGACTCAGCAAGGAAGAAATGTCAGGTGAAATTTAGTGTAGACCATATAAAATGAAACATATCTTAAAAGTAATAATTATTACAATGAAAATAAAGGGGTAATCACAGGTGGTTCATGAAAACATGAGATAAGTTCTCATTAGCAGGCAAAAGCATTCAGAGTTTTGGAAAAGATAGATCAAAATAGGCAACATCATTATGCTGCTGTAGAAGTTCCTTATCTGCTCAAAGCCAGGAATATGGAGTGCAGTCCTTGTACCCTTGACCCACTATGGCTGTAAGTAAAACAGAGATATTCAGAGAAGGGAAACAATTATGGTCAAAGATGTGGATGGTACAAGGAGTGGCTGAGACAGCCAGGAACCTCAACCCACAGACAAGATGACTTAGAGGGAATATGATTGGAGCTTATAAAACCATAACTGAACATAAAGAAGATAGGGACTGAGCTTCATCATTTTCTTCAACAAAATAGCCAGAATTCTCCAAAGGAGCTAAGATAAATCATATTGAAAATGAAAAATTTTAAAAGTACATCTTCAGTAGGCCTCCAGTGGCTCCATGGCTCCTATTAGTTTATGAACACTGTAGAGGCGAACAGCAAGCATGTGAAAAAGCTGAGGATTAATGATAAAAACCACATCCAGTTTAGAAATCTTCCTGAGCTAGAAATAGTCAGAAATTGAGAAATATTCATACATGGATGTCCAGATCTTGTTGGAGATAAGATAAAGAGCTAGAAAGACCTTTTGGCTGACAAAGTATTTGTGTGGTTATGACAAGACTTTCAAGTTGTGTTGGGGAAAAAATGAAGGGGCGTATTTTCACAGTAATGAAAATGGTTAAGCCCACTATAACAAAATCTGATCCCAAACACTCAAGACCAGTTGTTTATCTTGAAAAATTGTCTGAACTCAGAAGAGGTAAAAAGACCCAGTCTAAGTCATTACCCACAGTGCAAGTGAGAGAAAACATTCCACAGATCCCAAATATGTGCTGAGAATTTTTTAAACGATTGTGTACATTTCATACATATTCCTATAGACTGTACTGAAAAGTGAATTCTTTTAGCACAAATAGAGAAATAGATCTGTTGTGTTGGAAGGCATCATTCATTTCACGCCCCCAGTAATAAATATCCACCCAATCACAGCAACAGACACCAAAAAAAAATCTTGTGCTTTTATGGACATACAAATATGTGATTTTTTTATCTGAAAACTGCCTATATGTTGGTGTTCAAAGGTGACCTTCTGATAACAGAAGGCAAAGTACAATATTCTATCTGTAAATTAATACCTGAACTGTATATTACTGTTTTATTCTTTGCTTGTATTAGAAACAATGATTTGGATAGCCTGACCTGAACAGTAACATCCTTATCAGTGTTATCACTTGCCTAATCACATCCTCTTTGCTCTGAAAGTGACACAGGAGCTTCACAATGATCCTTGACCTGTGTGTATCCTTGGCTTTTTAGCTGATTTCATGCTAATCAACCCAGCCTCACAGCAAAATCCTGTGTAATTCAGAGGGCTTCTTTGCTCATGTGCTACCTGAAGTTCCTAGTTGAACTCCAGAATTATGGAAGCTCTGTCCAGTTTCCTCAAAGATTAACCAACCTGTTCTTCTTCAACAAACCTGTGTTTGTTTTCTATTTCAAACACCAAATCTCTGAAATTTGAAAAGGATTTAGATTTTTGGACAGGATTTCAGAACCATTTATTTCTTCACTCTACCCACCATAGTCACACGTACTTCACATTTATACTGAAGAAATTAAGTATCATTTTTAGCAATAGTTTTTTATTATTATTGTTGTTATATCTTCTGTCAGGATATTAAAGTTATTTCCAATTTTCCATTTCTAGCATTCATGTCTCCATCACTGCTACCAAACACCACAAACTGACTTATAATTAACAAGCAGACATGGTTATTTTTCCTAGTCACTCACACTTTCTGTCGGGTGATGACATCTTTCATGATGTCAGACTTGTTCATTCAGCGAAAAGCACCTGCCCAGTCACCAGGTTCAGAAGGTTCATGAAATTTTATCCTCATCACTTGATTTCAATTGATCTAGCACAACACCAAATACTTTCATACTGATCACTGGGAATAATAAAGACATACTTTACAGGAGATTTTCTTGAGGAGTCCCACCATGAGCCTTTATGTTCAGGAAAGCCTGGTCTTGGCCAGCTTTAGGGAAACCTAAGAGATGCATTCTTATGTTTCCAGTCCTGCTGAGAGCTCTCCAGAACACCCAAATGGACCTTCTTTAATCTAAAAGATAAATAATCTGATTGTGATGAACAATCTTAAGTAAGGTACCATGAGAAATTTTACCAAAGGCTTTTGGAAAAACAGAGGTTTTGGCAATTTGCCACACACATACTAAAGGGACTTCATTACATGATTTTACAATTAAAGAGGAAACATCAAAACATATTGTCACATTCAAGTTAAAAACAATGGCTTGTGTTGGAAAGCATCTGTTTCAATTTAACTACAGATGTGAACTCTTAATACAAACCATGAATATTATCGTTGGTGTTTTTGTTATAGCTCACTTTGTATCACAGAAAACTTAACTGATTCAGGCATCTTTTAATTAAGTTGATCCTAATCCAATTAGGCAGAAAAATTCTGATATGTTAAAGAAAT
This sequence comes from Petroica traversi, assembly GCA_025920805.1. Lineage (NCBI taxonomy): Eukaryota > Metazoa > Chordata > Aves > Passeriformes > Petroicidae > Petroica > Petroica traversi. Next base: position 11,094,598 of record JAHLSL010000023.1, read on the forward strand.
GGTTATAGTTTATAGCCCTTTCAAGTACAAAAATTTCCCTAATTTCTCTTGAAACACAGGCATTTTTATCTGTGCAGTATATAAGTTATATGACTGCTGTAGGCCTTTGGGTTGGTTCAGCTCTCACAAATACCCTTCTGTATCTCTCTTACTTCTAGAGTTATTTCACATGCAAACCAGCATCCAAACTGTAGCAGAGTTTTTGATATTCCCCCATCAGCAATTTGCAAGGAAAAGAGGAAAAACACTCTTCTCCTTCGTTAATACCAAAGTTCATCGTCACTGAGATGGAGGACAGAAAATGCTCACAAAAAAAGACAATATCAGTCACAAATGAGAAACGTGGACAAGTTCACAAGGGGACACAGAATGTAGAAAAAGGGCAAAATGCAGTTGACCAGATGCTTTTACTGGCCTGTGACAAATCTGCAAAGTAGCTTCAGAGAACTTAAGGAGAAAATACGTTTTATTAGATCAATAGGACTTCATGCAGCAGTGCATGCTCATGGAAAATTGTCTATCTGGGGCACTGCTTTTTCTCCTGTGTGCTATTTCAAAAACAGTACTATTTTTACATACTCCAAAGTCCCAGAAAAATGTTCTCAGAAGAATAAAAGCACATTAAAGGGTATTCAACTGCAAGGATGCACCACCTATCTACAAGGTAGGTTTTCTCTTGATGAACCTCTAGTTAAAAACCTAACATCTAGGTTAGAAAAAAATCAAACGGACTGGGAATATATCTGCAAAATCTTTTAATTAATTCTCAAAATGGGGTGAATGGGGTATTCTAAGGAAATAATATATTTTAAGTAATGTTGATAATTAGCATTTAGTTAAAGAAAGCTGTTTCAAATTTGCTTTTCCTAAATAAAATTGAATTCAAGGTTTTGTCTTTTCCTTCTAACAGATCAGTAATTGTTCATATTTTTGAAACAAGTTAATGTTTTTAAAATGGTATTTATAAGGTGATGTGCTTAGCTTGTAGGTATTTCTAAGTTATTTCACTTCCACTCAAGGCAGCATAGAAAAGGATAGACAAAGATAACCTAATTACTTCTGTCACAACCACTGTGTAGTAACACAGCCATTAACTGAAACATTTTTAACACCTGGTAAACAGCAATTTCCTACTAATTTATTCCAGGTTGAGGTGGTAGCTTGTAAAATGCTCAAATGTAGGCAACATCTGACAAGGTTTCACAAACTACAACACTTTGTGTGTTGGGAAGGTGGATTGCTTGGTTCATCACTGACAGAGTGTACAGAAATAGTTTCCCTGCACACTTTCAATGGCAGAGATTGGATACAAACAAAAATGGTGTTGAACTGAGGCTTCCAAAAGCTTACTGTGAGGATTCTTCTAAGTGTTATACAGTGAGATAATTTCTGCTGATCTCTGCATTTTTAAAGTTCATATCATCACATTGCTTGTCTGCAGCCAAAATACAAATCCCAGACATAATGAGATGTGCTTCTCAAGGACTGTGTCAAAAATTTACATTTTTTGAGCAAAAAAGGTTTTTTGCACATATGAAAATGCTTAAACAAAAATTTAATGACTGCATCCAGAAAGTTCCCTTTAGACCATAGAAAATTACTTTAATCCGTGAATGTGATTTGCATCAGTTGAAGACAAAACTCCACAGTCAACAGTAGAGTTAGCTTAAAATTTGGCTTTTCATTTGTTCTGCTTTAAGGTGCTTGTCTGTGTCCTGAAAGGGAAAATTATAGCTGCTTTTTCTGTTTAAAGAGGTGATGGCTGAATAAAGGAGTTTATTGGTGGATTCATTTAATCACACATCCAACCAGCCACACTACAGCCATGTTGAAAAGTGAGTCTGAAAATAATGCCATGCAAAAGTGCAAGTTTAAGTCTTTTTTACCAATATGCTCTTAAATGCTACACAGAGATAATTGTGGGAAAGGAAGTGCAGATTCAAAAAGTTTAAAAATCAAGAGTTTAATAATTCTGTTTAACAGTACTGTGCAGTATGAAAAGTTCCCATGATGAATGCAAGACAATCAATGTCTTTCAGGAATGTAGTGATAAGCTTGAAACTCCAGGATGGGTGGTGAAGGATGAAGAAACCCAAGATATTAAGTTGGCATGGTTATCTAAAACTATGCCACAGACATTCTTAAGCATTTCAGAATCTGGTGCAAATAACATCATTAATTTTAAAATGTGAGTTTTATATATTTAAAATAAATAAAATGCATTATTGTTAAAATATACACTGACCAAACAGAAGATATAATGAGCTCTTTAACTTACTGGAGTTTTTCTGAACATTTATTTATTTTTATGTCAGTATGCTAACAAATGCATGTTTAGGTAGCACTGCAGCTTTGAAACTTCTCACAGTAACATAATAAGGTTACAGATTCCTTGATTTCATAAACACAACCAGAAAAAAAATCACAAAAGACCCAAACAAGGAAATCATGACTGTTCCCACCCTTTTCCTCAACATGTAGAATTTCTACCCTCCTCAGCCCCTCAACTGTGCCAAATGCTGTAATATCTTGATTGTGTTGCTGAAGAAGAGGCTAGGAAGGAAAATGTGACTTTGAAGAAGGAGAAATAATCTCTTGGAGTGCAGATGAAGTAGATTTTGACCACAGATGTTCCCATAGAGAGGTCTCTATCTCACAGCAGAATTCGAAGCCTAAATGGCAACAATGTGTAGGTTTTCAGCTGATATGTTCACTTCTCAGAAGAAATATAAGGACAAAAGAATAGGAATAAAACAAATTTCCTTGAACCCTCTGTTCTTTTCATGCCAATAATCACATTAAGTCGAGGTGTTTATGCAGATTGATTACATTAAGCAAGCAGCACTCAGCTTTTATTGTTCATGAAACAGAGTCTATGATATAAGACAAACCCACCACCGACAGAGAATCCTTCATGCAGGTAAAACTTGATGGTATCGAATTGCTTTTTACTTGGTCCTACTCAATATAGTATGCGTATCCATGATCCTAGTCAAGCTTGCAATGAAGTACATTCCCAAACTTAGATGGAAATACTCAGTACCGTTTTTCTGCTTTGTATTTGTACTTTTTTTTATATACTCATTACAACAGTTTTTTTCATAACCACAATGACAAAGGAGCTTCAAAGCAGTGAACACTTTAAACATCACACACACTAAATAAAGTGCACTACATGTAACTTTTGACACTAAAATCTTACCTAAGGTCACTTTCTGCTGACAGTTAATGCAAAGTGGTCTCACATGATAAGATAAACCAGAAAACTGCTAAGTCTTCACACATGTAAAACCTCTTAGTCTCAATATGTGCTCCTCCAGAGGAGCTTTACTTCAGCAAACACAGCATCATTGAACCTAACACCTTGGTCAGAATCTACAAAGAAAAAAGAAAGATTTTTCCACTTACAGTTTCTATCAGCTGCACTGGCAATAAATTCCTCATCGTGGAGGGCATTCTATAATCCTACATAATAAATCTTTTTACAGAATTGAATCTCTGTCATGAAAACCATTCATATGCAAGGATTGACCTTCTCCCAGTCCCTAAAGAAATAAAAGTTATGCACTGAAAAATCAAGCTACCTCAAGCTAAAATTAGCATTAATTCTCTAGTTCTTATCTTTGTCTTCTGAAAGCACATGCTTATTATGTGATGGGTCCTTACAGCACTGTCAAATTAGCTTTCTCATTCCTCTAGGGGCTCTTACAGTGAATTAGAGCAAAACAACATGCTGAAGCAGTTTGGCTTTCAGTGGTTTGATTATTTCTTAGCAATTGCATACTTACTTTATTTGCAGCATAGCTCTAATCATGAAAACACAAGGCTTTCCTAATGCAGAAATGAGAGATTCCCATATTAAAACGGCTGAGGAGGTAAACCAGGCTTCTCCTCTGGTAGCATCCACAGTTCAGGTAAGCAGTTAAAAAACTCTCAGTCTGGTTCACAACTGCTCTAATGCAAGTGTCACATGGTTTAGTAAACAGCAAAAGATGGAAATATAGCCAGCCACCTTCTTTTGTACTTTCTTATTCATGAAAAGACTGCAGAATGAGTTGGAACCCTTAGTTCTCCAAAGTGCCTTCTCCAAGGAATGCCATGAAGGAAAACCACTGAAACACATGAATTTATTTCCTTCTTTTTATTAGTTCTTCTCAATTTGATCATATGCTGTGATCTTTAAAGTGTAATCTTCCCAGCAAAAGACTGAGAGCCAATTTATAGCACCAGCATTACCACATGCAGGAGCAAATTATTGGTAGTCATTTTTATCTCATTAAATCTTGCCATGGTCCCTCTGCATAAATCTTAATTCCTTTTTGATAATACAGTACAGATCCTAGAAAGCCAAATATCTTGTATGTATGTTAGTTCCAAAATAATGCTGAGTATGAGACAGCAGTGCCCTGGCAGCCAGGAGGGCCAAGCCTGTCCTGGGGGCATCAGGCACAGCATCAGCAGCCAGGCAAGGGAGGGGATTGTCCTGCTCTGCTCTGCACTGGGGTGGCCTCAGCTCCAGCGCTGCGAGTAGTTTGGGACTCTACAATATAAAAAAGACGTGCAGCTGTTAGAGAGCATCCAAAGGAGGGCCATGAGAATAGTGTAAGGTCTGGAGGGAAAGCTGTATGAGGAGTGGCTGAGGTCACTTGGCTTGTTCAGCCTGGACATGAAGAGACTGAGAGATCTCATTGAAGTTACAACATTCTCACAAAAGGAAGAGGAGGGGCAGGCACAGATCTCTCTGCTCTGATAACCAGTGACAGGACCCAAGGGAATGGCCTGGAGTTGAATCAGGGGAGATTCTGGTTGAATATTAGGAAAAAGAGTGGATTAGCTCTGGAATAGGATCACAAGGGAGGTGGTCACGGCACCAGCCTTAAAGAGTTCAAGAAGCATTTGGACAATTTTCTCAGGTACTTGGTGTGATTCTTGGGATTTTCCTTTGTAGAGCCAGGAGTTTGAGTCGGTGATCCTTGTGAATTCCTTCCAGGTCATCATGTTCTATGATCATATGAAAAATTTCATCATCGTACTCATTCTCTCTTCCAGATTAGGTCCATTCTCCTACCTGTGAATCCTCTTAATAACTGGTGGTTATTTAATGCCTCCATAAATATTAATTATAAAAATATAAAATACGCATTTTTAAAAAATCAGAATAGCACTAGATATTCCTAAGTTCTCATCACTTCTTTTTCACACTCTAATTTCTATAGTCATCACATTAAAACATACTTGAAAGATGTCAGCTTTGAGACCTCAGTACTTCAGATGTGCTTCTAAGCACTCTCTGCATTAAACACATCATCTCTTCTGAACCAACAGCCCAGATGGATCTGTGATTGAATAAACAACTTCTGAACAGCATCTGTTAGCCTGGAGTAGGAATATGTATGCTGGTCCTTACACTGCAGTTTTTTCTAATATTATTACTATAAAGCAATACACTATGCAGCACAAATATTCAGTAGTCTATTGCTCCAGACTGATGTTTACAGCATCACAGTTCGCTCCTGATGGGACAATGCAGAATACAAAAGGACACAGGGAAATATAGGGAGAATGTGGTCAAGTCCACTTTAAAAGGAAGTAAAAGGAGGTTTTGGAAGAGGTCATAGCAACTGATATATGGTTGGCTTGTGAATTGGAGCATTTTCACATTGCTTGGGAAGTGTGTTACTGAGTGCTTGCTCAGAATTACTGGATTGGGGAAATTCACCCTCTGAGAAGGGAGCAAAACACAACCGGAATTCTCTCAACAAATGTAACCATCACTGATTAAACTAAAAGTTACTAGGGAACCATAATAAAGTGACATTAAATAGTCATTGACTCATTTCCCAAAGAGGGTTGAAAATTGAAAGGATTGTCATATACCATTAATTTTAACGATAATAGAGGGCCCTCATAAGAATGAAAAATTACTACTGTGGGTAATTTGTGCAAATATTAAGTCAGATTAGTTCTGAATCTTGAGATTTTTGCAAACAAGGGAACAAAATAATATAGATTAAAACGTTATTTTCTTGATTTGAATTCTGAGTGCAGAGGAGACATAATTTGTTGTCACCCCGGGAAAGTAACTACCTGACTGAGACCATAAACATCTATATGTCAATGATTAGGGGAACCAACATCAATTTTGATTTACATATGCATAGACCAGCTTCTTGGCTGGCACAATAATCAACATATCTCTGTCCAAGTCAGTGATATCAAGCTGTATTGATTTATAGCCACTGGAGACTGAGATGATGTAGGCAACAGCTATTTCTGAAAGGCATTATTTGGAAGAAACTACTATGATGAGGCCAAATTCTCCACCCCTTACTCAGATGCAAAGTCACAGAAGGACTGAGAGTAAGAAGAGAAAAACTCATCTTCTGGAGGTTATGTCTGAAAGCTGAACATAAATTCTAATGCAGCTTAATAATAATCACATTTGAGCTGCATAGGTACACATTTAAAACACTGTGGGAGAGTCAATTTTAAAATCAGTGGGGCTTGAAACACAAGTATGCCTGAGCTGAAAAGATAAAAAACCAATCCAAGGCATAGATGCTAACATTGTTCTCCCTCTTTTACTCGACAGCTGCTTGTCGGAGGATCTGTCATATGGAAAATATGTGAATAGGATGAAACATCTGTTAATGGATTTCTGCTTCCACCCAGCTCCTTAAAAGCAAAAACTGTAGGCTTGTTACTATTTTCAGTAGTGGCCAGACACTTGTTCTGGTCACTGTAGCACAGGGATGGTGATGTCTCGGCACTGCCTGCCTGCCTGGGGCCAGAGTGGCAGTGCATTATGGTCATCCCAGGCATGTGGGGAAGCATAAAGACAAGGTCTTAAAGTGGCATGTAATCCTAAAAAGTGCCATTCCAGAGGAATTCCATTCAGCAATACTTAGCATGAGGAGACCTAATTGCATCAACAGCTAATTTAGTTTGCAGTATGCTCTAGTTAGAGAGACAATTACTGGTCCAGCTGCTTCTGTTACCTCTTTACATCTTACCAGGCAGTTACTTCCCTGATCTCTTGCATGCTGACACTATGGCATTCATTCCTGCTGGAGACATTGAGAAATTATTCCTGGCATTAGTTGTAATTACTTTGTTTCTTTAAACTAGGAGAGTGTCAGCAAAATAGATGCAATTAGGAAAAAAACAAGGTCCCTTCTTTTTCAGATAGAAAAGAGAATTAAAGAGACCAAACGGTTTGGTTTCGTTGGCTTTGGCAATGTCAGACAGCTTCACAAACTCAATAAAATGTTCTCCCTTCTCCTTGATGCCTATTAAATATCCATCCCTGTTCAGAAACAACTATGTTGCACCAGACTGAGAATGCAATGAGAAAGGTATATCAGGTTCAAATGGGCATTATTTTTCTATTGACAGAAAAGGTGCCTTGTGTCATTTCAGATTTAGTACTCAGTATATTCTCATTCATCTGGTTTTTTCCTCATCTGCAAATGCAGCAGAAGGCAAGTTCAACCACACTAAGAAATTTTAATTTTCAACCTGAAGATGATAAGACAATCTGTCTCAGTTGCTGTCATGAACTTCTATCTCAAGCTGACATGTTTATTCTTGGCCTTTTACACCATGGTTGAGCATGCCATGAAGGAGCTGAGTTATAAATGTTAGTTTTGATTGAATATGACACTGCAAATAAACATGCCAATACACTCTCTAAGTTTGTCATTCTCTTCCATCCTCTCAGCTCTCCACCTGATAACCCTTGGCACCTGCTGCCAGCAAGTTCAGAGAACAGAATGGGCATCAGACAAGCATAAAAAAAATGGCCCATGAATACCAGCTATAAGAAGATAATTCAGAAATCATAATATCACGGGAAAAAAAAAAGAAAGTAGAAACTCTTGAAAAAAAAAGAACAGTTGATGTTCATTGCAAAATTCTGTGATACCCAAAAGTCATACCTTTGTTTAGAGAAGAGACCATATAATAACAAGAAGGGAAAATCACACAATATATGCATCATCATCATATATTGGCCAGTGACAGATTTCTTTTAAAGAGCAGTATTCATTGTGCTACTCCCACAGTAAAATGGGTGTAGAGGCAAATCTCATACAATGACGAAGATGGAAAAAACATAGTAAATCTGCATTTCAGTGCCTTTTGTTTTTACTGCTTTGGATGTTGCCTTTTGCAGAGCCATAAAAGCATGGAAAAACCTACCAAACAAGCCAACGCTCTTCTTTAACCCTTTGGCAGTGGGCAAGGAGTGTCTGGAAATCCTGAATTTTAGCTTCAAGACTATCAAAGCAAAGCAAACAAAAAGCCAGCTCACTACTCTCAAAGTCTGGCAAGAGAAGTGGAGAACATAAAAGCTGTGAAAATGAGGCTAGCTAGGCAAAAATACAGAAAAGTATTGGCACTAGAAAATATTAATTCTCTGACTGATTTTTGAGCAAATACTAAGTCGTTGTTTAGAAAAAAAAAGTTTCTGCTTTTAGAAGTGATATTTAAAGCAGAAAAGGAAGAATTCATCTGATTACTAGATAAATAGCAATTAGCAAGTCTTAATAAGCTATTTTATAATTGTCGTGTTCCCCCATTCTAGTCAAAGAAGGAGTTCTAAATAAAGTGATGTGACAAAATGTTTCTGAATAGTATAAGGTCACTTTCCCAAGTTTGAAAATCTAGGATTCAAATAGCTTAACCCCCATGTTTTCAGAATAAGAAGAGATAAAAGTAATCTGTATTTTGACACAAAGTTATGAATAAATAGAAAATCAGCTGTTGAACTCCTTTTGGCTGTGACATATAATCATAAGAATGGCCCAGTTATTCAAATGGAATCAATATAAATATGTCATACAAAATTAGCAGACATTTTGGTTTGCTACTGTATATATTTGCATATTCATAATATCACTAAATATGGACACAAACTTTTACATGTGCATGAGTGTATGTGCCCACTTGTGTATATCTCAATTTCTTGATTTTACCAAGATATTTCACGTGTCCTGTATTGACACAGAATCTTAGAATGGTTTGGACTGGAAGGAAGCTTAGAGATCATCTAGCTCCAACATCCCTTCCTTGGGGAGAGACACTTTCACTCAACTCAATGCTCAAAGTCCCATCAGCCTACTCTCATACAATTCCATTGATGGGGCATCCAGAACTTCTCTTGTCCTTTCCCTGTGATTCCCATTCTAGGAATTTTTCTCCTCATCTCCCTTAGGTTGATGGGGGTTAATTCAAGATTGTCAGAGCTGCTGGATGTGCAGCATTCAAAACAGAAATCACGCAGTGCTTGAGCAGTTTGCCTTGCACCTCCAAGCTTGGCTGTGTCCCTGGCAGAAGGACTCAGCTATGCACGTGCTACTTCGAGAGCCCCAGTGCTCCAGTGAGCACCTCTGCCCTCTTTCCATCATTTGAAGCACTCAAGTGCAAAATCCAGCAAAGGGGGCTGCCTTTGCTAAACAGGTCAACTGCCCAGAAGGAAGCTGGTTGCTAGAAAAAAAGATTGAAACTTAGGTCTGTCACCCCACTGCTGCACTGCTGCCATCATTCCTGAGCTAGCACAAACCTTGTTCTAGCCTTCTCCTCTATCCACAACTTCTCCAGCTGTCACCCTGGCTGAAAGGGGACATAACTGCTGCTCTTCAAATCAACCTCTCCTCTTTCTGAGTGCCTCTGGTGAGCTCAGAAAAACTCCATGGGATGCAGTCCCTTGCAGACAGCTGTGTCCAGGACCTCTTGTCTGTCCCTGCAGTGCTAATGGACACAGTGGGCCATGAAGGGAGCAAGTGACAGCACCCACAGCTCCTATGGGGGAACTTTGTGGAGTGGAGGACATTGGGTGCCTATCAAAGGTAATCAGTCTGGAGAGCTTTCCCCTTTCAAGGTGTTAAAATCCACCTTCAGCATAAAATCAAGTAGTTCAAAATAATGACTGTACTTCTCTTTGTGTGAAATGAGGATAGCAAGGGTATAATTACTTGAAAGGGCTGCTATGAGAATTAACACATGAAAATTTGAGAGGAGGTCAGATATGGGAACAGAAATCCCTAAATGGGGATTATTTCCGTAAGAATGCTGAAGCACAATTTCTAATGCTCATTGCAATTATAATCTTCCAGATCATTCTTCTTTCAATGCTCTTTCTGTCCAGTGGAAAAACAAAAATAATTGGCCATATTTCTGGATATAGAGCTTCTTCCTTTTTCCCGGGCATAAGAGTAGGAATGTTCAGTTCTTTATTTTATGTATGTGTTACTAAAAACAGGAGAAAATAGGTTACAGAAACTGTGACTAAAAGATCTGCAGGTGTGTGTCGCATGATCAGAGGCAGAGCAGACGAGAGGTCAGGAAATTGTTGGTTTCAAATTTGAAGTGGCTGTATAATAAATTCAAGCTAAAATTAAACCGTCTCTCCTCCTGGAAAAAAAAATCAAAAGTATTTGTTAAACCTGCAAATCAACTGATTGTATATTTTACCTTGATTGATTTTGAGCTATGTGACTCCTCCCTGAAATTACATTTACATCAAGGGACAAACAGTTACCATGTACTTTTTTAATCTTTCACCTTTCTGTCTTGATGACTACTGCAGTTGCTGTTGATACTGAGACAGAATGTTCTTTAAAGGAGTTGCACAAAATTGAGATACAATTGCAATAAAAATATTTCCGATCCAGCAAGTAAACTAAGGACTTGATGGTGTCAGGAAAGCTAAACCTCAAATGTTGCTGAAACTTGTAATGGACAAAAAGGCTTTCTTTAGAAAAACACAGGGTAGTGCAGTAATGCAGCTCAAAGACAGCTGATAATTCTTAGAAATAAATTGAGCAGGTGATCCTAAACATCAGTGGCACAGTCAAATTATCTCCAGGAGAAAGAGAGCAATAAGTTCTTTCTCTACTTATTAAATGAAAAAGTAATGGGAAAAAAGCTGTTCTCTCAAATCTAGATACTTTTTGTACATCCATCCACATTAATCAAATAACCAATTATGCTAATTAAGGATATCCAGTGGTTTTACCGTATTCTACCACTTGTAAGGGGAGCTTTTGAAGAGAATTCCAAGAAAAATCCTTTTTTTTTTGTATCAAGATCTGAGATTTGTTCATTTAGTATCAATGAAGATGAAATAAACTCACTACCAGACTTGCCAGTCTGGGCAGATTCCTGGATTAGTTTGCTTTAATACTCTTTTCTCTTTAGTGGTGATATGATATAAAATTAACATTGGGGATTTCGTTTTGTTTTGCTTATTCTTCCTAAGCAAATGTGGAGGCTATGTTTTTAGTATTCTTTCTTAGCATCATACTCTCCAGAAGACCCAGAAGATAGCTGAAATTATCCAACACACAGTATGCAGGAAAACACTTCTTTCTATATTTTGCATCTCTAATCAAGCTCATGTGCAAATAAAGACACTTAGAATCCTTTTCCTTGTTTGTGCCTTTAATTCAGGAAGTGAGATAAATAAGTGGTATCAGCTGGGCCAGCAATTAACTATGCATTGAATTGCAGTTTCAAAAATAGAGCTGAAGTTGACTCTTTTAAAAAGGCTGCTCCCAAAATACCACTATACCATGTGCATTCCTAAATGTATTGTTGAAATACATGCAGCCAATGAACATTTCCTAATATGCACAGGATATTATTATGGAGTGGACACACACTGGTCACTATGGAATAGCATTCAAAAAGGCAGGAGGGGACTCAGGGACTTTCAACATGAGTGGCTTCAGGTCTCGGGTCATGTCTCCTCTGGTCATGGCAGCCTGTGGGTCTGGACATAAACACACAGGCCTGCTGAGCTCTGAAAGCTTTTTCTACAGTCAAACTGGTATAGAAAGACCACAACCTACTCCAGTTCCAGACACGTAAATACATCCAAATAAATATTTTACCTGACCCTACTCTGAGCAAACTATTTGGACTAGACAATCTCCAGAGGTGCCTTCATACCTCAGGTAATCTATGACAGCTTACATGGGGCAAATGTCAGTGCTGTCCATCTCCTCATTAAAATTCCAAGGCACCACTACTTCAAAAAACCTCAGCCTGAGTAAATGGAAGGGGAGCTGGGGAGAGGATAGATGCAAGTTGAATGTCTGTATAGAGAGATCAACAAAACAAAACAAAACAAAAAAAGGAAAGACATTTGAAATAGAAGAGCTGGATAGTGCTGCAGGCAGCTGGTTTAGAAGAAAGCTAAACCCTTTTTTAGCAACCATGCTTTCTCTGAGAGAACTGGAAAAAAACAGTCATTGTGAATAAAGTATCTGAAGGCATCAGCTGTTTTTTTTTTCTGTCAGTGAATCACTGGCAGGCATCTACTTATTTGTGAGAATTTGCCATATTTAAGTGTCTCATAATTTATGCAAATCTATTTTCATCATGCACACAGAATACTAACTATTAGTTATTTATGAATAGTAGTCAGCTAGCCCTGGGTCACAAATAAAACTTTTCGAGCAGGAGAAAACAAACCATCTAGGAATAATAAGCAGCAGATATTATTTCTTTCCATAAAGTACTATACCTGTTTCCGGATGAATTCGTAGTGAAAGTTATCATTCACTGAACAGATACTATCAAAAACCTAAAACTTATTTGTTAATAACAAGTAAGAAAGGTTTCCATATAGCAAAGAAGAATTATAAGATATACCAGGACAGATATTCTAAACTGGTGTATTCTAGTAACAGCAATAGGGTCACCACAACAGGTCACTTAAGTTTCATTGATTTATACCAGAAACAATTTTGGACTTTATTTCTTCTTTTTTGTTTTCTTCCCATTGTTCAACTTGCTTCACTGCAGAACATGATTAGAAAAAAAGACTTAGGAACAGCACAGTAGCAGATACTTGAAGAGATACTTGAATAAGGCATGAACAGGTTATTGCAGAGATGCAGAGAAAGAGAAGTCAGATTCTGGCAATCTTTCTGTGATTGTGACATTAACTTAACATTGTGACTAACAGCAAGGAACGTCTGGAGTCAGGAACGTCTCCATTCTACGGTAATTTGATACTAACCTTCTATAGCTGAAAAAAAATTTTAAAAGGTCTTAACAGATTTTGCTGAGGAAAAGGTTAGAGAAACAGACTCATCAAAATATTTTACCCAGAGCAGATTTACAGCATGTTTTCTTCACCAGATTTACTCTGGTGCTGATTTTGGCTAATATTTTTTATTATTGTTTTTGATCATTAAATAGGACGACAACTGTCTTTTCCCCACTGCCTGGCTTTATTACCATAAAAACAAAAATAAGTATTTTTCTAGAAATATTGGATAGCTGGGGCATGTGAAACCCTTTCTTGAATTTTCCCAGTTCAGAGGAACTATGCAGTAAGAAGCCAACTTGCTTGAATCTGGAAACAAAAGGATGCTGTCTACTTTTATAAAGCAGTGACAGACCCAGAGGATCACAACACTTCCTTCACCCACCATCTCTGCCATAACCCTGCCTGTCAACAGGCGTGCACCAGCATATACATACACACATGTTTTTTCTTCACCAGTACAGAAATCTGCAGGTTTGATTTGAAGGTTAGGTTTGATTTGTAAAACCACAAACTACAGAAAACACATGGCAAAGAAGAAAAGCAGAAATTTCAGAAAAATAACCACTTCAAACCCAGTTGCTTATGTAAAAAACCCACCAAAAAGCCATGCTCAGGAACCCACTGTTTAACAAATTTATAATAGACATATATACAAGTTTACTGTCTGAACTAAATACTAAATACAACAGTACTAGTGAGAAGTAATTTACATTGACAGCTTTTCAAAACAGCTGTGGTGCATTCTTGAAAATTTTATATTGAATCAAGGAGAACTACCTGTTTTGAAACCTACACTGGAAGCTCCTAAAGGGGGAAAATGAAATAGGAAGAACAGATAAAATTACTGTAGAAAGGGAAAGGCATGCTCTCATCTAGTCTTTTTTCTTCTGTTTCTCCCTGTGAATTTTTATTCCACAGTTAAAGAATGAGGCATGAAACAAGCCTGAAATCAGGAGAATTGCTGGAGTTTTTGCATAGTCCGGTCTTGGTGGATAGTAAAAATAAACACTGAGCAAGAGAAAATCTGGATAGAGCAAACAAAACACTCAGAAACAAAAACAGTAGCCAGTAAAGCATGGAACAGAGAATAAATATGAAAAATTTTCCCTTTGCGTGGCCCAAAGGGGCAAAAGTAGGATATACTTTAAGTAAACCAGGCACAAATACATCCCTGATGTAGCCTGATAGGCATGGCTCTGCTCACAGGGGCAGAAAGATTTTGATGTCGTCTCACTGCACTCTCCCAATTCCTCATGACTTAATGCCAGTTCAATTGCATGATAAAACTCCTTGCAAAGATACAGGGCTAAAGGCCAGCCAAAGCCCATGGAGGAGTGTGTCACTCCTGCCCTAATTAATTCAGACAGAAGAAACCTGATCAAAGAAGTGCTGACATTCAATCAAAAGTGAGACAATATGTTAATGAGTAATGAGCACCGTCACATTGTCAGGATGTGCCAAGACTTCCACTGAAGTACACACTGGAAAAGGGGGAGGAAGGCCAGAAAGGCAATTGCAAAACGTATGTGATAGAGGCTTAGCAAAAAATAGCTTCTCAGCCAGAAAATAGCCCTCCCTGACTCCCCCATTCACTGCAGACAAAACACTGGGCACACTAAAGCTTCATCACCTCACAGAGCAGCTGAATGCAGGAGACTCATCTGGTTGCAAAAACCATAGGTACCACACATCACAAGCTGCATGGCAAAAACCTTGCCCAGCATAGATGAAAACAACTCAGTATATGAGTTAAACATACCAGAGGTCTAAAGGACAAGCACAAGGCTGGCAAAGAATTGACACTCTTGGAAAACGAATACACAAAAGCACAAGTCATCTTTCCGATCTGCCAGTCCAAGCCTTTGGAAAATTGTCTTACCTCACTGGGGTGGAGCAGGGACATGTCTCCAGGTCTTTACCATCCCAGGCTTGTCCTGCCCTTTAGTTAGCAAGGTCAAAAATCTTCTTTGACACCAGGATTGCAAAACTTTCTCCCTGATGTTCTCCCCAAAAAGCTGTAGCACCCAAGCTCAGACACGAACACAGAGCTGAGGTTTCTAAGGAAAAACGTCAAGACCTGAACATGTCCAGCCCTGCTCAAATCTGCTCATTGTCAGTGCCAAACAATGTATGTGCCAATATCACCAATAAAAATACTGAATTTTTATTCATTTCTCCTAACACAGTAGGTTCCTCAAGCAAAACCCTTACCTTACCCTATAAATGCATGTCCTCATTAATTAAATCACTCTTACTTTACCCATTTCTTCCAATAATCTGATTTTCCTCATTAGATGATTTTCCTCATAGATATATCTCTCACGACAGTACATGGTATGTGCCCATTACATGGCAAATACTAAAAGTCATACCATTACCTTTCTCCTATACTTTTTCATAAAAACCGATTTAAAACATCTTCCAGAATACATCACGTTTCTTAAAGATGAGTTCCCATAGACCTTTAAAAAGGTGATATTATTTGCATTTAAAAATATTCTCCTGCAAAGACATCTCTGGTCATGAGAACCTCAATCAAGTAAAAAAATGCCATAAAGTAGGATTTATAAAAGTTTAAAAATTTTTCTAGAAATCAGGTGCACAAGAGTCAACATTATCATAATGTCTCTGGGGTTGCAACAGTCACCCATTTAATGTCTATTAAAAAAACCCTCTGACTTAGACACTAGCTGCATGTACCTGGCACAGAGATGTCTAGATTCCAGAGCCTGATATGACCAGAAGAGTATTTCTCCCTGTCCAAAAGCTTTTTGAGCCATGTGGGGTGCTATGAGTGGAAAGGCAACCTTAAAGGGCAAACATATTATGAGCTTGCTCACTGAACGGATACCTGGAATATCAGCTCTATGTCTGTGCATGACATTTTAATCTTTTTGTTATAGACAGGTTGTTGTTGCCTGGCTCTGCCTATCTGAGGAAGAATTTGGTGTCACCAGTTCTCTATCACAGTGACAAGATCAAGGAGAAAAGAAGTTACCAGAGCAAATACATAAGAAATGGAGCCTGGCAAGGAATGTCTGTGAGCTCCTGCCTCATCTCCAGACAAAGAAAGCATGTGGCTTTTTTCATAAAGTACATTCAGATAAGACTGAGGGGTTTTTATAAATGCAAATCCTTGTTAAAAGCTTTTATGTTACTCTATCTGGAAAAATAATCAAGAAAACATTGTCTTTTCAGTACCTGCAGCTCTAAGTACAAGTCAGAATTTAAGTCATGGCTTGTAATGTTTTACAGTCCTCTATTATTTTACCACTTTCATATGCCAGCTACACACAGCTTGTTTACCACAGGTTCAATGAAATGCCTCTCTATTCAAGTTTTTAAGATGATGTCAACAGTTAAGGCCATCTCCATGATATCAAAGTAATTTGGATATGTGATGGATATAAAAAGTCAACATTTTCAAATATTCAAATATTTTTTAAGTTATTGAAGCTATATTCTATTGAAGTTCTATTCATCTCTTCAACACAGACTAACAGGAGCTGTGGACACTCAGCAAGTTTTAAAATAAAGGAAGCTAAACTTAATGTTGTCTTTTCCCAAATATGCCTGCAGATATGTGCAAGCAAATTATGGATTCTGGCATTTTAGCAAAGAGATAAGTAGAAAGAAATGTGTTTTAAACAGATACATCTAATGTGAAGTACTTGAGTTTCGTTATGGGAAATTCTTAATATTTTAAAAACATTATTCAGTGGAAGGAAAGAATCTTTGGAGAAACATCCATTAATTCAATTGAAAAATCAAAATATTTGGGGCAGTATTCATCTCACTAAGCTCTGGAAATTTCCATTTACATACCAAAGCCTGAGTAAGACAACGTAGGTTCCTCTGAAGCCCATAGTGAGAAAGAAATTACTGCTGAGGTGATACTAATTTTTGCCCTTTTTTTCTTTTGTTTTTGTTGTTGTTACTCTTAGTTTTTCTTTAAAATAAGAGAATAGTGTTCTGAAAGTATTTAGTTCTCTGGAGCAACGTGGTGCAACAGCCTTATACTGTACTTACTCTGTGGGGAAGGAGAGGAGATTGGATCCTTTGCAGTCTGAGGACTGAGGTGGGGAGGCATCCCTGGAGATCACCTAGTCCAACCTCTTCCCACATCTGAGTGACCTCCTAGATACAGGAGGTTGCTCTAATATATCTATGAACCCTTCGGGACACTGGTACGAGCCAGGTGTCAGGCATGGAAACCAGTGCCTCACCAGCACTGTTGTGCTTCACACATCACAAGACAGCAGCAGCAGCAGTGAAGGTATCAGAAAATTTCAATTGGCAGAATAGCTCCCTTTACCAAAAATACAAATATTCAAAAACAATGAAAAAGACATAGAAACATAAAATGGGGTGGGGTGGGTGGGGAGGAGACAGGAAAGGATTCAAAAAAGTCGTGTCATCCTATGTAATGACTTGGTAGGAAAATGTTTTCACACTTCAGCCCACTGAAACTAGACTGACACTCCACCCTGTGTAATGTCTGTATTTTAACCATAGATAATTGAAATGGAACACCCCAGCCTTTGCTTACCCTGCCTAATGAATGTTATCGTGTGGAAAAGGTAAATCAATAACAGCTGAGATCAAACATACCAGCCTCCTTTTCAGTGCACAATGCTCTCATTTATATAAATCTTTACAACCTGACTGCCCTTCTCGTTTAAACACAGCGAGTGAAATATTGCCCAGTACAAAAGACCTTCTCTCTCAAGAATTCTCCATGCTGTTTGAAAGAGTAGCCCAAATGAATTGCTGGAATGGCCATTGAAAGGGCTACTCGTTAGCTATGACCGTCCTTGGGAATTAGCCAGGCGTGAGGTAACAGGACCACAAAGTGCTGTTGGTATTGGCAGCAAAGGCAAGGTTCATCATAGTACCTCTTGTCTAGACTAGGGATGTAAAAGGAAATAGAAAACAATTCTTTGACTATATGCACTTGATGTTCCATCCCTTTTTTCTATAGAAAAAAACTGTAAGACGCTTGGAATTTTTCATTTTTATTTGGGAAAGAAAAATTTGGAAACCATAGTGACTCATGCTGGAAAGTGTCTGACTGGCATGGGATAGCCAGCTAGCTCCAGAAAGTTAAAGCTGTAGGAAGACTTTGAGCAAGGCATGTGAATCCAGATTTTAATGTGATTTAACTCTTAGTATCCTTATAATTCATTTTGCTTTATTCACTATGTACATAACAGGGAAGTCCCTAACCTGGACAAACCTGATATATGTCAAGAGGCTCACATACCCTGGGAATAAGAATTTCAGCTTTAGGAATGTGCTACAGGTCCATTCCCAAACACATTGCACAAATCTAATTTCAAATAATTCTGCAGCATAGGTATCCTGGAGGAAATGTTCAGATCAAATCCCTATTTCTGTCACATTTGGGTCACTGCAAAATAAATGCTTTAATCTTCAGAGCATTCTGGTGCTGTGGTATCCCTGCCTGAATTAAAAATCACACACAATTGCTTCTCATTTCCAGCTGCTGCACATTGTGCCCCAGCCAGCTCAGGTTCCATCACAGAGCAGCTGGCTACCCCTAAGCTACAGCCTGAAGGAAAATTTATAGTCTTTTCTCAGGACTTTCCCCAGAAGCTGAATCACACCTCTTTGGGGAATTTTTTCTATCCAGTGGCAGCTACTGTGAGCTTAACAGCAACTCTCACCCTTCTTTGCCTCTCTTTTCCTTCATCAGCGTGCTGACATCCTCTGCCTGCACGGACCCTCATTTCTTTTGGGAAGGGTAGGCACTAAGTTTCTTCAGCCACCACATCTATCCTACCTCTCCTCTATCAACACTGACTCCTTTCCAAGTAGTAAAACAAAAGGAAAAAATCACCATCTACTCCTTAGGATCTTGTTAGCATCCCTATTAATTCAGGTCATTGAGAGTGTCAGGGGGCACCACAATGCCCCGTTCTTTATCATGAAATTCTTACAGACACCTTGTCTTCTGTTTCCAAGAGTACGTCTTGTTCTGCACTTTCTCTTCCAGAGTGTGGTGCCCATGTGTCCTTAATTGCACTACAAACACAGAAGCGGATCTTTCCTTATCTGTTTGTCACTCCAAATAAAATTTGATGTCCTAGCAGGGAGGCATTTGATGCATGACTATAAGCAGCATGACTGATAGGACTCACAGCACTTTCACCTAAACCTACCTATCACTGTAGCTCCAGATCATATGACACTGGCAATTTTGACATATGACAGTACAATTTTGACTCCGTATACACAGAACTCTAAAAGGCTTTTTTGGGTTTTTTATCATTCTCACATACTACTACTTCAGTGCCCAAGTACCACCATTCAGGCATGGAGGTTAGGCTTTCTATTCTGGATGCCTACAGTGTTGGAATCCTACTAAAGCAGGGTGGTGTGCTGTCTTCTGTCTGATTTTTTGACCTCTCTGCTTTTCTGATCTTTGGTTTCCACCTTCTCACTGAAGAGGCATCTTTATACCCCATCCGTGCCAAGGCCTCAAAGTTCATGGAGAAACAACCACACAGATGTGGACAAAATGGACATCTACACCCACTCCTTTTCTCACTCTTCAATTACTATCTGGGCTGATATGATGTTTCTTAAAATCAAGGACCCTTCCTCTCCAAGTTCACCCTGCTCTGCCAGCTTGATTGCTAAGTAACTCTCCAATCATAAAACTCTCTCAACTCAATGGCCTTCCATGTCCATTTTCAAACTTCTCTTTATCACCTCTTTGCCAGCTCCCAGATCTTCTTGCCATGTAAGTGGTGACCTCATTATGTGCTTTACAAGTCTGCCCATCACTAATTGCTTCCCCACATTCAAACTTGGGCTGGACCATAATGAGCTCTTTGCATATGGGCAGATAAAATCAGACAGACATGAAAATGAGTGAAACACTCATTGAGATTTAAATCTGACATAAAGATGAAAAATAGAAGAGAAAATGCGCACAGTCTGGTGTTCAACGAGGATATGCACATGTTTTCTATGTGAAGCAGAACTGACAAGTCTTCAAAATCATCACAGAACTGTGAAAAGCAGGAGTCCTCCTTCACGTGGCTGTTTTATGAAAAGGGATCGCAGAACAGACAGGGAATACTTTTGGCAATGACAGGACAAGAGCTGGAATAAAGGCAAGAATAGAGAAGTAGAAGAACAACCTGTGTATGTGCAACAAAGAAATCCTAGTCTGCTCCCAAATTATATGTTAACAACTGCAGTGCCAGACATATTAATGCTTCCCAATTGTTTGGTTTTCACTTGGGGCTTTACACATGATTGAATCATTGAGAGACTGTCTTGGCCTTATGTTTCCAAGATATATTGCATTCCTTTTATATATACATTACACATCCTACTCAGGGCCTGGCGTTATATTTGATATGCAATCTACATTTAGGAAGCATTCCTTTAGATTCACCCAAGAAAAAAATACAATCCCCATCTGGTGTCCTGATCATCCATACATGGAAAATTTATCCATCTTTTAATCTCCTCTGAAACGAAACTTCATGTGATACTTTGGAGGGTTCAGGACATCACTTTCTCTTGTGTGTCTCAGTTCTGGTTCTTTCTGAACCAGAGCCAGAAGTCTTACAGGAAAGCAGCTCTGCATTAGAATAAAAGCCTATTTTAAAAGGTTGGGATAGCTGGATCAGTTATATGATCTAAAGCCAAAGTCTTTGCCCAGCAGCCTTATCATTTACTTGATTACATGTCAACACCATATGTCTGATCTGCATAACTAATTTTCATTCTCTTTCTTACCTGTAGAAATTCCAGTAACATAGCTCACTCATCCAGGATCACTGGTTGTTGTCAGGTCAGCTGAAGACGAAAAAAAGTACAGCTTACTGATATTTTCAAAAGTTTTCCATTCACTTTTCTTTTCTCTGTTTAATTAGGTTATCATTTGGAATGCAGCAAAGGTAGTGCTCACATCCTGAACCCTGTAGTGCTAAGCTCTGTGTGCAAATACAAACAGCACGTCCTTTCTAAAAGAATGTGTACTTGCAAGTATTTTTTAATTTGCTATCACAAACAGGGGTCTGGATTTCAGTGGAAGTGAAGTTTACCAAAGACATACTTACCTGCTGAACTGAGATGAGAAACAAATTGATGTAGAAAAATAAATTTTGACAGTTAATATTAAGAAAATGTTGTTTTGCAGTGATTAGCTAACTCCTGCAAGAGAGTTGAGCTGTTCTTCTCATTACCAAATATTATTTCAGTTTTCCAGCTAGTCACAAGAGTTCTCTCAGAATTTAAACAAGAGTAAGTATACACTACATCTTGTGTAAATGGCATTATCACTATCATTATTATTAAAGGCTGCTTTTGTAAACTGATATACATAGAAATGAGTTTAGTTTAGCTTTATTGAGTATAAGTTGGTTTCCAAAAGTCTTTAAGTTTTATTGTGTTCCATGAGTAACTTCTCCATCTCAAGTCCATTCTGACTAACCTGTGTAACACTGCACAATCACAGGATCATACGTCACAAAATAATTTAGGTTGAAAGACACACCCAGAGGACATCGAATCCAGTTCCTTTCTCTAAATAGGGTTAAATAGATCAGATTGCAGATATGTCCATTTGAGTCCTGAACATTGTAAAAAACAAGAGGGTTCACAGCCTGGGCAACTTGAGTGATCACCATTATGGTGATATTTTGTTAATATCCAACAGGAATTTCTCTGTGTTGTAACTCACATCTGTTGTGTCTCGCTTTCTCGCTGTGCAACTCCAAGAAAATCCCAGCTATATGTCTTCATGTAATTCAGAAAAGCAGTGAGACCTCCCTTTTGCCTTCCCTCCTGAAGGCTGAACAAGCACTTTTCCCACAGCCAAAAAGTGTATGTCATTTCTAAAGCCACCTCCCATCCAGGTGACATCCAGTGGACCCTCTCCATTTAGCTCTTGTCCTGGAAAACTCAGATACAAGACTCCAAATGGCATCTCAAACATTCCAAGTCACTCAGCCTGCTGGCTATGGTCTTATTTATGCTGCCCATGGTCTTACTTATGCTGCCCAGATTATTGCTGTCTTTCAATGCTACAAGGGCTTATAGGTGGTTTATGTTGAATTTATTGCCCATCCAGGTCCTTTTCTGCAAAACTGAGCAGCTGGTCCCCAGCCTTAACTTATTGGGTTTATTCCCTCCCAGACACAAGTCTTAGAATTTCTTCTGATGAATTCCTGATGTTCTTGTCATCTCTATTTCTCCAGCATGTCAGCATCCCTCTGAAGAGCAACTCAAGTCTCCCCAGCTCAGTCCAAGCGTGAATTTGTTGCACTCTGTCACATCAACCACATTATAGGTGTCAAAAACCCCATTGAACAGTATGCATTACACTTATCTACAGAAAGAATTATAATATTGGTGTATATATATAGTTTTACATATGTGTCCTGGTCAATTATCAACAGAACCAGGATTAAAATGTGACTGCCTTGGCAGAAGAATTCACACATGTGGCTGCCATCATTACTAGCATTTCTGGAGAATTTGGATGAAGGGGAACTTGGCTGAATTCAGTTGAATAAAATCATTCTATCATGAATGGAGGAGCTAAAATTCCATTCATTGCAAACTAGTTTTTGTCTTGTTGTTTTCTCTTAGTTTCACCTGGCCGTGCACATAAATCTATTCTAGGATATGTCATACAAACATGAAATTTTTTATCTTTACCACAGATAGAAAAATGTGTGGATTTTCTACACATTTATCTATGTGTGGATAGAAAAAATGTCCTTTTACTTCATAAGATACTTTGCAAAACGTTTAGGCTCCTTGTGTTTAAATCTCAAGCACGTGCAATTTTGCTCCTTCACTGACCTTTTTTGCAAAAGAGGTCAGGCTTAAGATGACCTTAAGCAAACCTGTATCACCTTTTCTTGTAGCTGTAGTTTGTGCTGCATGGTCGCTCAGCTATAGGTGGTCAGGCTGAGTTCTATACTGCTTTCTCTCCAGCAACCTTTGCACCTGTGATGCCCCAAGTCCAAACATGGCAGGCTGCCAGCCTGGGACACTAAGGCTAAAGCCATCTGAGTAAGAAATCTTGTTTCCTTACCTTCATATATAAATAAATGCTCTTCCTGGGACCTGTGTGTTCACAGCAACTGGTTACAGCAGTTTCTCCAGGAATGCAAACAAGAGGGCTGCAAGTGCAACAGGATGGCTCATGACTTGGGTTTTACAGCATTGGCAGGAAGCTGTCTGTGTTTTAGTGTTTGCTTACACAATAGCTCTGCTTACTCTATCCCTCAAGGTCCAGGAGTGAATGGGTTTTCATGCCTGTTGTCTCACTCCCTCAATTACAGTTGGGTCAGTAATGCTTTGTTGGATGTGACATGTTATATTGAGACCAAAATGTCATTTGCAAACATAGCCAGGAACTCAGTCATGGGAATTACAATTACAGAAGTTCCTGAATTTCTCTATTCCTTGGTTTCATTACTGTGCAGTAGATTATTTTGAAAAATGATGAATGTGCTTTGATGACAATATTTCTTTATTATTTTTAATTAATTTTTGCACATGCCTTGAAACAATAGAATGTAAACAAACAAGTGATGTCAACATGTGTAGCAGAGAAAAAATAGTCTATGAGAACATACCCTTTCTTGCATATAATGACATGTTTTTGCTGTAGAATGTCCCTAAGGCTGATTTCTTACTTGCAGTTTCAAAACATCATAATTAGTAAGACACTAGGGAATTAAACCTTTCCACGAATCCATTTATGTCTTTACTGAAAACCCCACTTTTCTATGTGAACAACAACAAGAGTCACTTGCAGTTTTTCCCTCACGGCTTTTGATGTGGGCCAGAAAACCATTTCAGGTAATATACGTAACATACCCTGCTAATCTGAGTTGGCTTACTCAGCTACCACAAAGGAAGGAGCCAAATATAAAATCTATTGTCAATCTCATGACTGGTCATACGTTATTTTCACTACTGTAAGGTTTTTTTTGTTTAAATTTGACTTTTGTTGCATTTGTACATATGTGGAACTTATACTAAATTAGAAGACACATATTTATGCAATAATTCAGTGGTGAGGTAGGAAGATAACTTGGCAAGATTCTTTTTCCCCCTCAGGCTTATAAATTCCAGATTTTTTTTTTTGCCACACCTATTTGGCATATATTTCTTTTTTTTCCCTTTTTCTTTTCTTTCTTTTTTTTTTTTTAATGAAGAACAGGAATAACAAGACCAACCCTGAAAAACACAAAAACACAAAACCCCTTTAATGGGGGTCCAATCCTAACCTCCAGAATCTTTTTGCTCAGCTCAGCTAGTTCTGGACCAGGCCCATACACCGGATTGCTCCTGCTCCTCAGGATGTTTCAGCTGACAGCCAGGGCTGCACAAGAATGCTTGAGAGAACCCTCTGTCCTTGGCATAAACTGGACGAGCTGTTAATCATTTCTCACTGACTGACATTTTTTTTCTGCCTTCTGACTTTCCAGGTCATCTGTTTCTCTCTTCCCAATGCTCTCAGACACACCACCACATTCTGGTTGCTTTAGGGGCTCCAGCCACTCTCCTCAGTGTTTCATGTCTAGCAGCCTCTTGGTAGCAGCTATGTCCCCAGTAAACAGGGCTTCAACAGCTTTTTACCAGCTCCAGTTTGTCCAGCTGCACTGCACTGGAAGAAGCAAAGAATATATTCCATTTAAAAGTAAAAGAAAGGTTAGTTCAGTAATGTGATCTGCTTCAAAACTGCTCTCTCCTCTGAGGGCAGTCAGGTAAAAAACACAAAGAATTTCTAAGATTCTTTTTTCTAAAGTTGTCAGTAACAATGCAGACCATTGTTTACATTTTAATTAACTTCTGTTTCACTGTTTTTAAAATAAGATTAATTAACCTATTGATTTCAGCTGAATTATTGCAAGTTGAACCTATTCAAGACCTACTTGAAATTTTCAAAGGTTTGCATGGCTGGTTTGTGCAGAGGAAGTCAAATTAGCGATAACTTTATAGCAATTTAGTAGCTCATACACACTGCAATAACGAGGAATATCTCTTGGAGAATCTGTCTTCAGCAGCCTTTGGTCTTTAGGAGTTTTCTTCTTTACCTTTACAGTATGTTCAACTGTTACAATCAGAAAATAAGGAAAGGGAGGTTATATGTGTAACACAGCAGAAAGCAAACATCAGAAACCCCAGTAGTATCCCTCTATTTGCACCAAAAATAAAGAGCACCCCTGGCCTTGACAACACTGCAATGAAAATAAAAGCAAAGATACATTGAGTGTTGCGGTCCTGTACTTACTACCTTCTCATCTGCACTTTCACCTCCAAAACCTTGATTCCAATCAAGGATCTTGTTGCTTTTACACTGTGCTTTTCAAACAGAGTGTTAAATATAGGCACTGGCAAAAATGTGCATAGGACTGGGGGCAAGCAATGAGAGCAACATTGCACAACTAAAAGGAAGTGTGTGATTGACTCATTTATAGGGAACATATATATATAAAATATGCCTGTATTCATGAATCCTGATACGAATCAGTATGGTTTCTTGATGGTATTCATGTAGCACCCTAGATCTTTGGCTAGAACTACAAAGCATATTACACAACACAGGAAACGTGAAAAGGGAGTTTCAGGCCAAATTTGCAATGTGCCACTCCCAAATTAGTGACGTGCTGATCTGATCTTCCAACATAAGTTGTTTGCTTTAAATTATCCCTCCTGTCAGTAGCAAAAAAGTGCTATGACAGCAGCTAGGAATTGGCAGGAAGAAATGAAGTTCCCAGCTGTGCCATCTTTTTTCTAGTCCCATTACCTACACTACATGTACATTACCTTTTTTACCTGCCTTCCTCACTGTCTTCACCAGGTCCTCAGGCCCTTCCTGTCTCTTTCAATTTTATTCTTATTTTTGGCATGTATTTTCCTTAACTGAGTCTTCTGGCTGTGTGCATAATCCATCAGGAGAAGAACTAATGCAACGAACGGTGGATCAACCTTTGCCCTATTGCCCAGAGAAAAAAACACTCCTTTTCCAACAGGATTTCTTGCCCAGCCTGGCAGGCTCTTAACAATTTTCATACACTCATAGGCAAATCTGAAGAACATTTTGACATCCATTCTCACAAAGAAGTGATGAGTTCACACAGGTAATTACCAGACTGAACATTGAGGACGTAAGAAATTCTTTCAAGCTCTGATGAAACTTGTAGTCTTACGTCCATTCTACAAAGGAGATGAACTATTGAAGTGTAGTAATATTGAAAAAGTTTTGTTTTTCATTACACCCTTACTGAATGAGACAGACAACCACCAGATCTAACATAACATAATCATCTGGTGACCTCATACAGTCCCCTTGAACTCCCCTCTTCCACAAACCAAAAGCATCCCTACAGTTTACTGATACATTTTGAAAAATAAGTAAAAACATAGGTAGGATTACATGTGGTAGAAAAACAATCCTGAATATACTTCATAGTAGCATGAGGAATAAAGGAAACCTTTTACTTCACTGTCATCACATCACAAAACCATCTCAATAAACCAACAAGTCATACAGATGCAGTAAACTTCAGTCTTTGTCACTCTTTAGTGTGGTTTTTCTAAGAGTGGGTAAATTGAAGAGGATAATAATAATAATAATAATAATAATAATAATAATAATAATAATAATAATAATAATAATAATAATAATAATAATAATAAT